>PITA01012174.1:40477-63392 GCA_004023965.1 Spilogale gracilis
ACTAGGGTAATCCAGGGAGGGAAACGAAACAACAGAGACTTTGGACACAGAAACAAACCGAGGGACTTGGAGGGAGGGGGGTGGGGGGATGGGAGAGCCTGGTGGTGGGTACTGGCGGCGCCTAGAGCGTGGAGCACTGGGTGTTGGGAATGGGAAAAAAAAAATTTAGTAACAATAAAAAAATAAATTAATTAATTAATTAAAAAAAATAAGTTTTGGAAATGCACAGGTTGAAGGGTCGACTAAGTCTCTGTATGATTCAACTGCTCATTATATTCCAGCATCCCTGAAACTAAGCCCAGCCATTAATTAGCAATCCCAGAGGCACCAGAGATCCCATGAAAACCATACTTCCACAATTCCAAAATACTAAAGCAAGGGGTAAAAATTAGCCCATTAGCCATGGGTATTCACCTTAATCCCAAATATTGCAAATAGAGCATTGTCTCAAGACACTAATTCTCTGTAGATTCCCCACAACTGTTAAATAACGGTTACTGAAAACATTTGCATAATT
Source organism: Spilogale gracilis (assembly GCA_004023965.1). Classification (NCBI taxonomy): domain Eukaryota; kingdom Metazoa; phylum Chordata; class Mammalia; order Carnivora; family Mephitidae; genus Spilogale; species Spilogale gracilis. The sequence continues at coordinate 40,995 of PITA01012174.1, forward strand.
CCTTTCAGAAGTCAGCTAGGAAGATTTATGTGACAAGATAGTATCTGGGTAAATAGGAAATTTTCAAAGATGTGCTTATTTTATTATTTTATTTTATTTTATTATTTTATTTATTTTTAAAATATCTTATTTATTTTTTCGATAGAAACAGCCAGAGAGGGAACACAAGCAGGGCGAGTGAGAGAGGGAGAAGCAGGCTTCCCGCTGAGCAGGGAGCCCGATGCAGGGCTGGATCCTGGGTCTCCAGGATCATGACCTGAGCCGAAGGCAGTCACTTAACCAACTGAGCCACCCAGGCGCCCCAAAGGTGTGCTTTTTTTAAACAGGGTTTTTATGGTTTTGAAAATAATATGCAAGTTAACTTATAAATTATAGAATTTTATTACATTTTAACTGTATTTGGCAAAGGAAAAAAGAACATAAAATAAATTGCCCTAGGTTACATAGCTTGATATTGGAAGAGTTGGTGTAGAGCCCCCTGACTTTGATCCTTCAAACAATCATCTTTCCAGGCTACTGCAAACCTAAAAAGCAGACTGGGACCATTTTGTAGTTCATCTGGGGCTAATGAATCTGTTAATACAAAGCCTTTGAAGCTACATGAACTCATCAGATGCTGATATCCTCCCCTTAGGATAGATATAGAGATATAATGAGGGCCAAGAAGACCAACCAATGGGTTGATGAATTTGCTAGTGGTTACCTGACTCTACTAGCCAAAGACACTTTATCAATCTTTTGAATTCCAAAATAAATTCAATTACTTCATGTTATATTGACAACATTGCCAGATATAGAATTCTAGGTTGGAGGGGAATATACTTATTAATATTACTTTTATATTCTGAACTTTCACATAACATTTATAATGTTTGTGATTATTTTATATGATAAATTTCATTTTTATAATAAAAGTAAAGCATGCTCTTTGTAGAATATTTGAATACTATAGAAATGTGTCAAGAAAAAATTAAAATTACCCAATATCTACATTTAGATAGCCACTGTTAATATTTGGTATATCTCCTCTATCTTTTTTTTTATATCAATCTTGCTCACATCACTTGTTGAAAAATCATTTATTCTTTAATCATTAGTTTGTGATTTTCTCTTTGTCATAAAATATTTTGTGTTCAAGTACTTATTGTCTATATCATTAATTGAATAATTATTGTAGTAGTTTCACACTGATCATTATAGCTTAATAACATGTTTTACTATTTGGTGTCACCAATCACCCTTCCACACACTCCCATTCCTTTTCGATGTTGTATTTTTCCTCTGAAGATTTCTCACTTAGTATTTTTATGTTTATTCTTCCAGGTTAACTATAGAATTATTTTGACAAGCATCAAAAAAAAAAAAAACCCTCATTGCAAATATGATTACTATTACTAGAATTTCAGAATAAAATTATATTGTTATATTTAGTTTTCCACTCAATAACATTGTAATAATCAGTAAAATTATAAGGATTTTTTTAGTAGTTCCAACAATTTTTGTGGACCTTATTCCTAATTAATGTCTCTGTGTGTGTGTTCACTGCCATTGCTATTAAGAATGGCATCTTTTTCCATTATATATTTAAATTACTTCTGATTTATAGGAAAACAATTGATTTTTTAAAGTATTTATCATATATCTAGCTATTTTACTCAACTCATATTAATTCTAACTGTGCTTCTATTTTTTATGTTTTCATAATTTATAGTTAACTTGTTTTGTCAACTTTTTTTCACATATTGTCTTTCTTTTTCCAATATTCAACTTCACTTACGGTCCATTATAGTTTACTGACAAGCATTTTCTAGAACAACATTAAATAAAAACAGAATTGGCTGCATTCTTATTTTTCTCTTGCTTTTAATAGGAATTTTTCAATTGGAAGTCACTTCTCACACTTAATTGTTTAATCCTTTTGGGGATTTGTCTTGTAATATGAGGTAAATGTATAAATTGACTTTTCCCTAATAGTTAATCTATTGTTCTAGAGCCATTTATTAAATTATCCTTCTCTTCTTTACTGATTTGTGATTCAACCTGTGTCATTATCTCTTTTCATAGACTATAAAAATGATCAAGTAGCTTTCATCTTTATTGAACCCTCCTAAATCACCTTTTACCTAATGTTATAAAATTTTCTTTCACAATAAGCTGAGAAAAGAAGGACAAACTAAACCAAAGTTAGAAGAAGGAAGGAAATAATATATATTAGGGCAGAAATGAATGAAATAGAGAATATAAAAACAATGAGAAAACTCAGTAAGATGAAAAGTTGATTTTTTGAAAAGATAAACAAAATCAACAGATCCTCAGCTAGCCTAAGGAAAAAAGAGGAAATAGTCAAATAACAAAAACCGGAAATGAAGGAGGAGGCATTATAACTGATGCCATAGAAATGAAAAGTATCACAGCAGTCAACTATGAACAATTATGCGTCAATAAATTCAAGCCTATAAAATGATGGATAAATTTCTAGAAACATAAAACCGATCAAGAATGAATTGTGAAGAAATGGAAAAATTTGAACACACTTATAATTTTCTTTAGAGTTAGAGATGATGGGTATTAATCCTCCTCAAATATTTGATAGATTTCATCAGTGAAGTCATCACCTAAAATGTTCAAAAAATTGAAGAGGAGATATCACTTCCAAACTCAGTAGATGAGGCCAGTATATTCCTGATACTAAAATCAGACAGATACTACCAAAAGAAACAAACAAATTTATAGACCAATATCTCTGATGAATATTGATAAAAATATCTTCAACAAAATATTTGCAACTCAATTATACAACATATTAAAAGGACTGTGGTTATTGGGCGCCTGGGTGGTTCAGTTGGTTAAGCAACTGCGTTCGGCTCAGCTCATGCTCCTGGAGACACAGGATCGAGTCTCACATCGGGCTCCCTGCTCAGCAGGAAGCCTGCTTCTCCCTCTCTCACTCCCCCTGCTTGTGTTCCCTCTCTGGCTGTGTTTCTCTCTGTCAAAGAAATAAAACCTTTAGATAGATAGATAGATAGATAGATAGATAGATAGATAGATAGATAGATAGATAGATAGATAGATAAATAAAAGGACTGTGGTTTTTATTCCTGAAGTACAAGGATGATTCAACATACAAAAATCCGTAACTCTAATATACCAAATTAACATAATGAAAAAAAGAAACCACATGATCATCTAAGTTGATACAGAAAAAGCATTTAGCAAAATTCAACATTCTTTTGTAATAAAAGCACTCAACAAAGAGGTCTCTGGGTGGCTCAGTTGGTTAAGCATCTGCCTTCAGTTCAGGTCATGATCCCAGGGACCTAGGACTGGGCTGCATCAAGATCCCTGTCGAGCAGGGAGCCTGCTTCTCCCTCTCCCATTCCCCCTGCTTGTGCTAGCTCTCTCACCCTGTCAAATAAATAAATAAAATCTTAAAAAAAAAACAAAAACTAAGAATGCAAGGTAATTACTGCAACATAATAAAGCCATGCATGAAAAGTCCACAACTAACATCATACTTAATATTGAAAAATTGAAAGCTTTTTCTTTAAGATCACAAACAAGGCATGGATATCCATTCTTACTACTTCCATTCAACATAGTACTAGAAGACCTAACCAAAGCAATCAGCTAAGTAAAGGAAATAAAAGACATCGAAATATGAAAGGAAGAAATAATACTATCTCTGTTCACAGGAGACATGATCTGGTATGTATTGCATGGAGCACTGGGTGTGGAGCACAAACAATGAATCTTGGAACACTGAAAAAAATAAAATAATGTAATAAAAAATAAAAGAAAAAGAAAAAAATAAAATCCTAAATATTACACACACACACAAAAAAATGTTAGGCTGCTAAAAAAAATCAGCAAAGTTGTAGGATACAAAAGCAACACAAAATATTTCTATTAACTAACAATGAATAATCTGAAAAAAATTAAGAAAAAATTCCATTTATAATAGCATCAAAAAGAATAAAATATTTAGAAAAAAATCAAGGAGGCAAAAATGTGTGCTCTGAAACTACAAAACGTTGCTGAAAGAAATTAAAGAAGACACAAATAAATGGAAAGTCACCTTATATTCATAGATCGGATGACTTAATATTGTTAAAGTATCCATATTACAAATGATCTATAGATTTAATGTAATTTCTACCAAGACCTCAATGATATTTTGCGTAGAAACAGAAAAAAATTATAGAATTCACATGCAATCTCAGAGGGCCTAAACAGTCAAAATAATCTTAAGAAAGAAAAACAAAACTGAAGGCCTCACATTTCTCAATTTCAAAACACATTACAAAGGTATAGTAATCAAGAAAATATGGTACTGGTATAAAGACAGACATAAAGGCCAATGTAACAGAGTAGAGAACCTGAAAATAAACCCTAATGTATAAGTCAACTGATCTTTGGCAGAGGTGCTAGGGCTACCCAATGGGGAAAGGAGAGTCTTTCCAACAAACAAGGTTGGGAAAACTGGATATCCAAATGCAAAATAATAAAGTTGGAGCCTTACTTTACACCAAATACAATAATTAACACAAAATAGATTAAAGATCTAAATATAAGACCAAAAACTATAATACTCTCAAAAGGAAACAGGGGGAGCTTCATGACATTGGATTTGATAATGATTCCTTAGATATGACATCAAAAGCATAAACAAAAAATAAAAGCACAAATAGACAAATGAGACCACAGCAAAGTTAAAAGCTTCCGTGCAACAAAGGATACAATAAGCAGAGTAAAAAGGTAACCTGTGGAATGGAAAAAAATATTTGCAAACCATATACTTGATAAGAGGTTAATATCCAGAATATATAAAGAACTCCTATAATTTAAAAAAAATTTATTGAAAAAACAGGCAAAGGACTCAAATAGACATTTCCCCAAAGATAAGCAAATGACCAACAACCATATGAAAAGATTCTCAATGTCACTAATCATTAGAGAGATGCAAATCAAAACCACAATGAAATATCACCTCACACCCATTAGGATAATTACTGAAAAATCATAAAATCACAAATGTAGATGATGATGTGGAGAAATTGAAATCCTGGTGCACAACCAGCAGGAATGTAAAATGATGCAGCTGCTATGGAAAGCAATACAGATATTCCTTAAAAAGTTAAAAATGGAATTATGCATAATCCAGCAATCCCACTTTTAGATATTTAGCAAAAGGAGCTGAAAACAGAATCATAAAGACTATCTGCACAACCATGTTTACTGCAGCATTATTCACAAAAGCTAAGAAGTGGAAGCAATGTAAATGTCACTAAGAGGTGAATGGATAAAGAAAATAGAGTATATATATGATGGAATAGATTCAGGCTTAGCAAAGAAGGAAATCTTACCACATTCTATAACATAGATGAAACTTGAAAATATTAAATGAAATAAGCCAGTCACAGAAAGACAAAGACTGCATGATTCTACTTACATGAAATATCTAAAATAGTCAGACTCCTAGAAATAGGAAGTAGAATGGTAGTTGCCAGGGACTTGGGAAAGGGGAAAAGGGGAGTTGTTTAATGGATACAGAGTTTCAGTTTAGAAAGATGAAAAGGTTCTAGAGATCTGTTGTACAACAATGTGCATATAGTTAACACTATTATACTATACAGTTAAAGATGGCTAAGATTTTGGATTTTATGTTAATGTGATTTTGACTATAATAAAGTGATTATATATATATATCTATGAGGCTATAGTTAGCTAGCTATGTGTTTACATCTATATATATCTATCTATCAATCATCTATCTATCTATCTATCTATCATCTATCTAAATAAGTTAACATAAAGGAACAAGGAAAACATAAAACTGCTAGCAGAATATAGGTAACTGAAATGAACTAGCAATGTAACTCCCCAAATGGTCAAAACACATATGAGAAATAAGTTGTTTTACTTATAATCAATAAATACAAATTAAAACTATTTTAAAAGTCAGAAATCCTGGAGTAATCTTAGACTTTGCCTTCTTTCTTACCATTCTTTCCCATGGATAATCACTGTAGACATATATATAACATATAATATATAATATATATCATACATATATAGTACATAAGTTTTTATATACCCAAAGTGAGTATATATAAATTATTATATTATTTCATTATATTGTTATGGCATAATTCTGCTTAGCAATAAAAAGCAAAGGCTGTAAGGATTAGTAAGTCAAAGAATATCACTTTCACTTCAGTTTATTTCAGTTTGATAAAGAAATGATGTTTTGTCACAGTCATTTACTACTGAGCTTCAGGAAATTCATGCCTGTGCCCCCATCTTTATCCTTTATCCCTCCCTCACCCCAATCATAACATCTTTTAAATATATCTAAGAATATTCATGCTTGTTCACTGGAGGAAATATTTTATCAGCAATAAACAGTCTTATCACTTTTGTTCTGCTCAGTAATTCAGCATAACATACCTTCACTCATGGTTCACTTTAGAGTGAAAAGAGAGTTGTTTCCAAAAGGTTTAACCTTATGAGGTTTATTACTAGTTGTAAATATTAATATAGTATGTCCTCAGTGAACATCGCCAGGGCAGAAAATGCTTTCATGAGGAAAATTCCACTGAAAGCAAATTTAAAAATACTCTCAGAGTGATTCCAGTGCCAAGCCTTTGTGATTTAAGCATTAATCAGTTTGTGAGCATGTGTGTGACTAAGTCGGTTCTCCACTGTGCTCTCTCTCTTATATTACCTCACCTCTTCCTTTAAAGCAGTTATCAAGATTCATAATTATGAATCTATTTATGGGATCATTTGTTTAATGCCTGTCTTGTCCACTAGCTTCCTTGAAGGCAGGCATCATGCTTATTTTGCTCAGCACCATGTTTTCATTTCCTAAGTGGAGTGCTGGGAAAACAGCAATTTCTTAGTAAGTGTTGAGCTTACTTTTATTTATTTGTTGAACAAATAAATATTCTGCAAACAGGGGGATTCGAAAATCATTTCCTTTCCTTCCCAATTTCCAAATCTAAGCTCTTTGCTTCTCTTAAGCCAAAGGACATCTCAGATCTATGAGCCCTAAGTATAATGATTTAGATTTTTGTAGAGTCTAAGCAAAGAGAACTACCCTGAGGCTTTCTCCTCATGGAAAGGACATCTATCAGGAGAAGCCATCACAGTCTAGAGATGAGAATTAGGAAGGGGGGAATCTTGGGAAGAACTTGATGCTTAGAAATCTAGAGCAGGGAGAGAGATTTGACATCATCCTTACATGAGTATACGGGCCATTTGACTCAGAAAACATGAAGGCGGATCTAAAGGGACTGAGTCTTCTTGCCTCAGAAACTTCAAGAGTACACAGAACCCAGGGGTGAGGGGAGCTTCCTCAGCAGAAGTCTGACAGTTGGTCTGCTTCTACAGAACAGGCCTCCTACTAGCTGCAGGATTCTTGCTGAGCCGAGGTGAGTCAACAGAAAGTAACAACCCACTTAATGGGATAGGGGAGTCAAAGAGAGGGAAACAGAAGGGGGGGAAAAAAGATATGCTCAGTGAAATTCTCACATTCAACTTCAACAAAGCAGTCACACACCACAGAGCACGGTGTGACAGTTTTCCATAAAGGATCTGGTAGTAAATCTTTTAGACTTTGAGGGTATACGTTCTCTGTTGCAACTACTCAAGTTGTAGTGTCAAAGGAGGTAAGCAACATATGAAGAAAATAGGGCCGTGTTTTAACAAGTTTTATTTATAAAAATATGTGGTGGACCAGATTTGGCCAACTGGCCATATTTCACTGACTCTTGCCCTAGAGTAAGACCATAAATCACTATCCATCCTCTCCCTTTTCTCCTCCTTCACTCTCCCCCTCTATCTATCTTATCTTATCACCTTATCTCACTGGTAGATGGACATATGTAGTACTATTGCTAACTAAGTACTCTTAAATTAATGTGGAAATCTACACTAAATCAATATTAAATGATATCAGCAAATAAATGATAGGGTTTGATGTAGAGGGAGAATAGGAATAGTGAAAGCATCTAAATGATTCTCCTAAAGAGAAGTCAGAAGTAGCAGGGGAAGAAATAATTATTTAAAATAATGTTGTTTGAGTTTTATGGACCATAACGAACATCTTGATAAGAAAAATGGGCATCCAGGTCGGGGGATAATTGGTGTGCAGAAGAGTTAACACAGCAAATCTGACTGCTATCCTTTGAAAGGCATGGTTACAAAAGTTAGCCCTGGGGGCCATCTGGTATCATGGATTTCAGAAGGTTTCCCACTCTTAACTCATAAGAGTAAGTCACTCTTCATAAACTGCACAATCTGGTTTAAGCTGATCATCTGCTTTTTCTTCTGGAAGTCTGAAATTTTGGTATGTGCTAGGCAAAGGGTGCCTACATTATCAGTCCCCAGTGAAACACCTGGATGCTGAGTCTTTGAGTCTCTTTGGTAGATATTTTATATGTGTTGTCACAACATGTTGTTGGGGAATTAAACCCATCCTGCGTGACTACACTGGGAAAGAGCTCCAGAAGTTGGTGTGTGGATTCTCCTAACCTCCACCCCATCAGCCTTATCCCTGTTCTGAGTTTGCTTTGTATCCTTTCGCTATACTAAATAATAACCATAAGTGTGACCAAATGCTGACCTTATGTGACCATAAACAAATCACTGAACCTGAGGGTGGTCTTAGGGACCTCCAACTCAGTTGCTATCTCTTTTTTCGCTCTTCTAGACCATATGAAAAGATAGAAAACATTGAATTTTACATTTTGAGGCCAACATAATTTTAAAAATAATCTTAATTGTAAAACAGTACCAAAAAGGAAAAAGAGATCAATATAAATTAAATAAAAACAGTTCATTTCAAAGATGATGAAGTCAGTCTTAAACAGGGTAGTTTACTTCTTTGTCATAAGAAAAACAAGAACCAAGGAATTATAAACAGAGAACTTTGAACTTTTATATTATAGGATAATATTTGTTCATGACACAAAAATTAAAAGTACAGGAAAGGATAAGGAAGCATAAAAATCATCACTAATGATCTGCCACCTAGAGGCAAGCAGCTTAACAGATTTCCTTCCTGGTTGTTCCTCTTCATTTACTAAATAATTGAAAGTATACTGTCCCTAACACTTTTTGGTCTGATTTTTTAGCTCAGTATTATACTATAGACATTTTCTCATATTGTTAAAAAAGTTTCCATAACATGATTTCATTGGCTAAACAGTGTGCCCCTTTATCAATGTGGTCACAGGATGTGAATGTGACAGCTGACTCCATGGGCCCCTCCAGAAATAAGAAGTATGAACCAGTGGGAAGAACACTGTTTCCAACAAAATGAGATTGGGGGACATGAGAATACACTGACCTTGTTATTTGAACATTAACAGGGTTTCAGTAGCAAATCTTAGAGTCCCCCTTGCTTGTACCCACCAGGGGATGTCATCTATATAGATCTGGCCAGTCTTTCCAAAAGCACAGCCAATTCTATAGGCCACTGCTTCCCTCTAAAGAAAGGCTTGATTCCTCCCCTCTCTCTGATGGTCATCACTACTCGACTGCCAACAGGGAGTCCTGAGAAATATCTGTCCATTTGGTAAGTATTTCTTAAAAGAACCAGAAGCATGTCAGAGATGCTAGTATCTATATGTATGTGTATACGTTGGAATGACCTCAGACAGTATACAGGACTTCAGTCTGTGCTGGCATCAAAACAACATTAAACAAATTCTACTTAGAGTCTTGTGATCTGATAATTCCTTTAAATCACCCTGTTACAGTGCTGCTTATTCTCTTTTTACAAATTAATTCTCTACTCTCATCTGCCCTGCTCTGATTCCAAGGGAAGCTGAACCCCATGGATAACATCAACTGGTCTCCTTTGCCAACTGGCTTCTAGCTGGGTCTTGCCAGTGGAGACTTTAGAAAGAGACCACAAGGAAGAAGAGGGGAGAGAGAGAGATCAGAGTGTTTTCTTCCCACTAGTTCCTCATTTTGAGTTGCATTTCTAGCAAGAGCAGCATTCTTCCATATCTATAGTTCCTATTAGGCACTCCCCACCCTCCCCACCTTCAGGGAACCAAGTCTTACCACCTGTCTCATGGTCCTTCAAGCCCAGGGGTGCAATGGTTGTATCTGGGTGCCTCGACATTCTTTGTTGGTCCCCATAACTTTGCCAACACTTCAATGAGTAATCTTTTCACCTGTCCATTGAATGATATAAAGGAGAATGGAAGGACTTTCTCTATTTGAAGTGTCCTTAAATCTAGCTTAAAATTCTATTGCTAAGGAAGGGACAGAATTTATACAGGGCTAATTCTAGCAGTTTCTGCCACATATTCTACCCTAGACATTGTCATCCATCAAATATGTCTGCTATAACATTTTTTTGGAAAACAACATGTCTTCTAACAACCACCTCTTATTCACATATCCCTTTCATTCACTAAGTCCAACTGAATTCATTTGTAGACAAAAACAAGACCCCTTCCCCATTGACCGCACCCCCCTCCTCCTGCCGTCATTCTGAGTTTCTAGACGAATCCTGTAGGCAGCTGAGACTGCATGTTGCAATTCTCTCTTGCTGCTAGCTCCTCTGCCACACTTGCCTAGACTCCAGTTCTAGATGACATCGTTTTCTGCCTTTTCTTTTCCTGTACATGCTGGCTAATCTCCGCAACTATTGGTCTCATGATACATTTAAGGTCACCAATACCTGCTGGGTTTTGGTGATGCCTGGAGATCACAATGTCCCTCCCCTGCTCCCTCTCTTGGTTTCCCTATTAAGCACTTCACTTTGCTCAAGTACCTGGAAGAAGGGCTTTCCTCCTACATGGAATGTAGTAACCTCACATAAACCAGCATAAGCGGTACTCTCTTACAGTTCTGGAGGTCAAGAAGTCTCAAATCAACCCTGCAGGGCTGTGCTCCTTTTGGAGACTTCAGGAAAAAATTTGTTTCCTTGCCTTTCAAAGCTTCTGGAGGCCACCCACCCCCCTTTTCACATCACTATTCCCCTGTTTCTGTTGTCACATCTCCTTCTCTGACTTTGGTCCCTCAGCCTTCCTCTTATTCATGGACACTGGTGATTACATTGGATCCACCTGGATAATCCAGGATAATCTCCCCATATGAAGATCTTTAACTTAATCACATTTGCAAAGTCCTTTTGGCTATATAAGGTAACATATCCACATGTTCCAGGGATTTGGACAGGGGCACCTTTGGGGGCCATGATTCAGCCTGCCACACTGACCTTTCCTCTTGCTTCCAAGGCAGAATGCAGGCACCAGGGAGGAGCTTCCCCAATATCCACCCCTAGCCCTCTGGAGACACATTTATTTATATTCACTCGTCCTGACCTCTCTTCCCAGTTTCAGTGGAGAAGATGTTCTTCCCAACAAAGGCTGACCTACCTCCCACCTCAGTCTTTTCCTGTAACGTGGATTTCTTTACTCTATTGATATTTTTTCCCTTAGATTCTTCCTTGTCTGGTATTATGCTTGCTACCTCAGCTTTCTTTTGGTTTATTTTTGCTAGTATAGCTCATTCTTTTAATATTATACTTTTTATGTTAATTTATTGTAGTGGTTAATTCTGTAGATAACTGGATGTTTAAAAATATAGTGAGCTCTGCTATGACATGTTATATGCATTCTTAAAAATCCCCACTTGTGAACAGTAAAAATCTGTGATAGCAGTAAAAAATCACAGGGCTTTTGAGAAAATTGGGTTTAGAGGCATAATACTCAAAAACTTCATGAATAGCATATTTTTTAAAGATAGTAAAAACACCTATGTAGTGGCACCTGGGTGGCACAGTCAGTTAAGCGACTGATTGGTTTCGATGCAGGTGGTGATATCAGGGTAATGAGATGAAGCCTTGAGTTGGGCTTCATGCTCGGAGCAGATTTTGCTTAAAACTCTCTTGCTCTCTCCCTCTTCCCCTCCCTGACCCCTCTCCCTCTCTCTCTCTCTAATAAATAAATAAATCGTTTTTTAAAAAAAGATAGAAAAACACAGTACCATAGTTTTATGCATTTTATACAGTTAAGAAATATAGAAATACTGTAATACATTTGATATTTTACCTTGAAAACTGAAGTCTTCCTGTGGAAGTAGCTGTCAGGAAGGTTCCTGACGCCCTGGAAGGAGGGCCATCTAGAAGTAAGTGTGGATGAGTGTGGCTCACAGGACGTGGGGTAAACCAAGATGCTGATGGATGTTTGTAACACTTGCATCCTGTACTTCTACGCAGTTTGGTCCTGTTTTCAGCATCCATTCAGTGTTGCTTATAGACAAAAATCACACAAAAGTAAATTTAAAATTTCTGTTATGCTCCAAATGCCCTCTAACACATCAGTCATGTTGGAATAAATTTCCATTTCTAAAACAAGCACTATAGCCAAGTTAACTGTAGTTTCTAAATACCTCTATATTTAATAGGCATGTTTAAATTTACATTTATTATAATTACTGATATATTTAAACTTACTGTGACCACTTTATTTTGTGTTTTCTGTGATGTATTTTTTATCTTCTCTCCCTGTCATCTGTTGAATGTATTGAATTCCTTTTTCTGTTTTCCTTTTTTTCTTTTACTGTTTTGGAAATTATTTTTGTTTATATTCTTTTTGTTGCCATCCTTAAACTATATGTTAGTTTCTTTTTAAAAAAAATTTTTTAGTTGATACACAATGTTACATTAGTTTCTACAATATACAATATAGTGATTCAACTTCTTTCTATATTATGCTATGCCCACAACAAGTATGGCTACCATCTATCACCATACAACACTTACAATATCATTGACTATATTGCCTATACTGTACCTTCTATTCCCATGATTTACTCATTCCATAACTGGAAGCCTGTATCACCCAATCCCTTTCACCCATTTTGTCTATCATCCATCAGTTTTTTGTCTGTATTTATAGGTTTCACTCTTTTTGTTTATTTATTTGTTTTGGTTTTTATATTACCACATATGAATGAAATCATATGGTATTTGTCTTTCTCAGTCTGACTCATTTCAGTTAGCATAATATCCTGTAGGTCCATTCACGTCGCAAAAGGCAGGATCTCATCTTTTTGTGGCTGTGTAATATTCCACTATGTATGTTGGTCTATCAATGGTCACTTAGGTTGCTTCTATGCCATCCTTAAATTTTGAAGTGCATTATTAGTCAAATATAGTCAGTTAGTCCAAAATTGGTCAATATACCTACCTACCACTCTCCTGCATAAGTACCTTAGACCATTTCAACAACCTGTAAGAAAATTTCTCCCACAGTCCATGTTATTGTTGAAGATAGAATTTCACCTTGTTTTTAAATGAAATTTTTAAAAAATATCTTCTAGCCAATCATTATCAGATTTACCACTGCAATTTACAAATGTCTTTTTTTCAACTATTACTCTTCTCACTATTTTTCCTGAGTTTAATTTACTTCTTACCAAGGTGAATCCTTCAGCAATTACTTGAGGATGTGCCTGTGGGCAATAAAGTTCATTATGAAAATATCCTTATTCAGCCCTTCCTTTTGAGTGATCATTTAATCTGATATAGAGTTCTGGGTTTTCTTCCCCCCTCAGCCCTAGGAAGATGCCTTTTCTTTGTCTCTGATATCTGCTATCAGTCTGTCATTTATTTATGAATAATCTGTGTTTTCTCTTTGGTAGCTTTTAAGGTTTTCTCAGGATCAATGACATCTGCAATTTTATTACAAGTTGTCTAAGTATAGATTTCTCTGACTTATCCTGCTGAGGACTTAGCATATCATTTTTCTCTAAAGACTCACACCATTTTTTAATATTGGAAAATTGTTCACTACTACTCCTTTCAGAATTCTTTTTCCCTTATCCTCTTTAGCCCCTCTTTGAATTCCCTTTAGATGTATATTGAAACTTCTCATTAAGTTCTAAATATCTCAGTTTCTTTTTCATATTTTCCATCTCTTTATCCCTCTGTGCATTCTCATTTCTTCAGATAGTTCAGTTTCATAATTCTCTAGTTATATAGTCATATGTTTATCCTACTTATTTAGATTTTTTATTTCAATAATCTTTTATTCTGAATATTTATTTTGTCTCCTTGTTCTTTATTCATAATGTCCCACCATAGCCTTATTTTATTTCTCCCCTTATACCTGTAAATTTCTAAACAAATTTTTGTTAAGGTTCTTCCAGAATGCTTGATTATCTGTGAATTCTGTCGTGTGTGTGTGTGTGTGTGTGTGTGTGTGTGTGTGTGTCCGGACTCTCTCATGGTAGGGACTGTCTACCCTTACATGGCTGCCTCATGTGCTTTGTTTTTTCAGGAGGAATATTTCCCATAGGACATCAATCCCAGGAAATCTATGCAGCGTTAGCTTCACATTCTGATTTCTCAGGAATTACTCTTTTCCCAGAATGTTCAGAGCAGGCGGCCTCCTTCATGCTCAGATATTGACATGGCAACCTCTTCCTGATGTCTAACTTCATACATGGGGTCCTATTTCACTTTAGAACTTTGACTTTAGACCTTACCTAAAAAAAGTTAGTCTCCACAGGATTCCCTATTCCTGTCTTGGCTCTTTGTTAGCTCAGCACAATGATTTAGGGTTTTCTCTTCATCTTATCCCTAAAAACCTACCTTTCTTATTTTAAAGATTGACTATGTGTTTAAAATAAATTTATTTCAAATTATCTAGTAGATGATAGATAGATAGATAGATAGATAGATAGATAGATAGATAGATAGATAGATAGATAGACAGACAAGTGGAGGAGGACAGAGGTTTTCCTGTGTCTTCTTTGCTTGCTATATTGACCAGAAGTCTTTTCAAATACTATTTATCTGTGGCTAACTCCCAAATCTCTATTTGCAATGCAGGTCTAACGACTGAACTCTAGAACCATATCCTACCACCAACAAATCTCCAACGGATATAGCATAATCACCTAAACCCAGCATGTCCAAAATTACTTTTTTATATTCTCTATATCCCAACTCTGTAACTCTTTTCTCCATTTCCTTATCTTAATAAATGGTGCCATTATTGGCCAAGATGCCCAAGCTAAAACCCTGGAGGTCACCTTTGACTTTTCCTTCTACCTATCCCTCTCCCTGCAGGGTTAATTTCACAGAGAATGACCAACCATCCTACTTTTCCCAGGATTGAGGGGTTCTAGCATTTGGGACTCTCACTGCTAAAACCATGAAGGTCCAAGGCAAATCAGAACCTTAATTTCACTCTTGAGTAGTTCTCAAAATCCTCTACCTCCCTTCATTCAGACTGCTTTACTTCAAACAACCACAAACACAAGGATTCATTTGATGGCTTTTCCTCTCACCTCCTGCCTTAATCTTACCCTTCCTCCCCACCCCATTCTCCGTATTATTGATAAAGCATTCTTCAAGGATATAAATCTGGTTTGTCTCAAATTAGGTCATCCACTAACTCCCATTGTCTCAAGGATAATTTCTAACTTTTTAACATAACCCACTGAAAATCCCTCGGTAATGTGGCATCTGCCTGCTTCTCCCGTGTCATTTTCTGATCTCCTTCCCTTTCCCACACACCTGCTCTAGTCATATTGAATGACTCATAATTCCTGGGATTGGGTGTTTCTGAGCCTTCCAAATAGGCTGCCACTTCTACCTGGACTGCTCAGACCCTTTACCAGTGACTGTCTAATTTTCATCTGAATTCAGCTCCAAAGTCACCTGATTCCCCTTCCTGACCATAGCCAAAGCAAAATGTTACCTTCCCCTGCTTGAAGCTACCAAAAACTTATCTCATCATGTTGTAATCCTGGCTCTCCCCTTAATTCCTTGAGACTCAGTTTCCTGCCCTCAGTTTGCCTGGATGCTCCTTCTCATCCTTTATGTCCCGGCTCATCTGTCATTGGCTCTGAGAATCTTTCCTGATCCACCAGGGCAAGGATAGGGGCTGTTCCAATGGAATTTAATCACACCCAATTTTGTCCCTGTCTGTCCATCTGCAAATACCATCAGTGGGGGAGTCATTCTGTCTTGGTCATCTCTGTGGCTTCAGAATCTAGGAGAGGGGATCATCAATAAGTAACTGTTGGCTTAATAAACTATAAGCTACAGGCTATCAAATGGAAGAAACTGATATCCAAGATAACTTCAGGCTCTAACCTTCTGTCAAGCAGTGATAAAAACTCTATATTTCTATAGTGACCAAGAGGCATTAGTGATGATCGTCACTTTGGAAACCATTCTGAATGTCACAGTGTCAGCCATTTCTGAAGCAAATGAATATTCCATGAGATTTGGGCCCAAAGCAGGGTTATAATGAAGCAGAAACTGATATAAAGAGAAACAGTGTTGTCAAACAGTGAAATTAGAAAGAGAAGGGACCCTAAAGTTCCTATGTGTTCCTCATGAGAATGGGAGGTGAGGCATCCTCACTAGAAACCTGCTTGCTGCCCACAGCAGGCCATGTGGCTTTCCGATACCTAAGTACTGAAAGATTTTCTATCTCCTAGGTCTGCAGAAAACCAAAGTTACACTAGTTTCCCCTTATCCACTCTACCTATTCTGCCACAGGTAACAGTGTGCTCAGCCCTTACTCCTACCACTGCTGACTGAAGAACTAGAACTGTCCCACTCCACAGGCATCCCCACCACCCTCCCTGGCTGACTAGACTTCAGTTTCTTTACTCATTTCTCACTTTTCAGAAAGCCCCATAGCTTGTGCTTCTGTAGTCTACTTCCCCTCTGATAGCTCTTCAATAATGGCCAACAGAATTTACTTTATAACCACTGGCAGCACCATCTTGTTTTTTCTATTCCTATATCAGTTTTATCTTTCCCCAGAGAGTCACTTTCTGTGTCCTCCAATTACCACCAGAGTTTCTTGCCCTTTATCCTCCAGAATACAGCTCTATGTTAGAGTACTTTTATATCTAAAGAGAATATGGATGATCAAGACTTGTCAAATAGTTTTCTTAAATTATTCACCAAGAATCACTCTCAAGCCAGAACTCAAACTTTCAAATGGCCAGACAAGATTAATACATTTCTTTGGGGAAGGATTACATGGTTCTACTTCTTGTCATTATTGCCATGGTCTTTAAATTTCCTCCACTTATGAGAAATCATCTTAATTTAGAAAAACTTTTAAAGTAAAATGTAAGTCTTATGTCAAAAAGGCTGATTTTACAACTCTTGGGGGCATGTAAATGATAGAATAGAAGGCATCATTGAGGAAGAATGCAAATTACTTCTGTGTAGGCTTATGTGTGTGTCCTGAGAGAAGGGTAGCTGCACACAAAATGGGGTGAACTATTTCACTGAAACACTGTAAGACAGTGAGGTACAGAGTCATTCAAAGGGGGCATGGACTATACCCCAACTTCGGCTTCAATGAGGCATGTTGGAGTTAGAGACCCTAGAGGCTGGCTGCCCACTGGTGGGCAGTCCAAATCCTCCAAATAGAAGGATGATGGCAGGCTCATGAAAGAGCTAGAGCAGGAGTTAAGAAACAGCAAGAACTATGTAGTAGCATACAGGATTTTTTTCCCAATCCCCTTCATCCATTTTGCCCAATGTCGCACTTTCCTTCCCTCTGGCAACCATCAGTTTGTTCTGTGTATTTATAGTTCTGATTCTGCTGTTTGCTTGTTTATTCAATTTTCTAAGATTCTACTTATGAGCTGAATCATATGGTATTGTCTTTCTTAGTCTGACTTATTTCACTTAGCATCATTCTCTCTAGATCCATCCATATTGTCTCAGATGGAATGATCTCATCCTTTTTATGGCTATGTGATATTCTCTGTGTCAGGTGTGTGTGTGTGTGTGTGTGTGTGTGTGTGTGTGTGTGTGTGTTTGCACTACATTTTCCTTATCCACTCATCTATTGATGGACTTAGGTTGTTTCCATGTCTTGGCTATCATAAATAATGCTGCAACAAACATAGGAGTGCATACATCTTTTTGAGTTAGTGTTTTCATATTCTTTGGGTAAGTACCCAATAGTAGAATTATTGGATCATATGCTATTTCTATTTTTAACGTTTTGAGGAACCTCCAAATTGTTTTTCAAAGTGGCTGTACCAATTTACACTCCAACCAACAGCATAGAAGTGTTTCTTTTTTCCATATCCTCACTAATACTTGGTGTTTCTTTTGTTGCTGATTTTAGCCATTCTGACAGATGTGATGTAATATCTCATTGTAGTTTTGATTTGCAAATCCCTGATGGTTAGTGATGGTGAGCATCCTTCATGTATCTGCTGGCCATCTGCATTTCTTCTTTGGAAAAACGTCTGCTTGTTTTTTAATCAGATTGTTTGGTGTTGAGTTATATAAGTTCTTTACAAATTTGGGTATTAACCTTTCATTGATATATCAATGGTGGTGATATCCTTGCCCATTTAATAGGTTGTCTTTCTGTTTTCTTTTGCTGTACAAAAGCTTTTCATTTTGATGTAGTTCCAACAATTTATTTTTGCTTTTGTTGTCACTGTATTTGGAGACATATCTAGAAAAACATTGCTGTGACAGATGTCAGAGAAATTACTGCCTGTGTTCTCTTCTACAATATTAGTGGTTTCAGGTTTCATATTTAGGTCTCTAATCCATTTTGAGTTTATTTTTGTGCATGGCAGTAGAAAGGAGTCCAGTTTCATTCTTTTACATATTGCTGTCCAGTTTCCCCAGCACCATTTATTGAAAAGACTATCTTCTCCCCATTGTATATTCTTGTCTCCTTTGTCATAGATTAATTAACTATATAAGTATGGGTTTATTTCTGGGGTTCCTATTCTGCTCTATCAATCTATGCATCTATTTTTGTGCCAGTTCCACACTGTTTTGATTATTACAGCTTTGTAGTATATCTTGAAATCTGGAATTGTGATACCTCCAGCTTTGTTCTTCTTTCTCAGAATTACTTGGCTATTTGGGTCTTCTTTGAATCCATACAAATTTTAGTATTATTTGCTCTAGTTTTGTGAAAAATGTTGATATTTTGATAGGGATTGCATTCCATCTGTAAATTGCCTTGGGTGATATGGACATTTTAACAATATTTGTTCTTCCAATCCATGAACATAGAATATTTTTCCATTTGTTTGTGTCATTTTCAATTTCTTTCATAAGTGTTTTAGGGTTTTCAGAGTATAGGTCTTTCACCTCTTTGGTTAGGTTTATTCCTAGGTATTTTACTCCATTTTTGATACAATTTATAAATGGGATTGTTTTCTTAATTTCTTTTTCCCCTACTCCATTGTTAGTATATAGAAATGTAATGGGCTTCTGTATATTGATTTTATATCCTATGACATTACTGAATTCATTTATCACGTCTAGTAGTTTTTTGGTAGAGTCTTTAGGGTTTTCTATATATAGTATCATGTCATCTGCAAATACTGAGTGTTTTACTTCTTCTTTACCAATTTGGATGGCTTTTATTTCTTTTTGTCATCTTATTGCTATGACTAGGACTTCCAGTACTATGTTGAATAAAAGTGGTGAGAGTAGACATCCTTGTCTTGTTCCTGCCCTTAGGGAGAAAGTACTCATTTTTTCCCCATTGAATATGGCATTAGCTCTGAGTTTTTCAAATATGGCCTTTATTATGTTGAGCTTTGTTCCCTCTAAACCCGCTCTGTTCAGAGGTTTTTTTTTTTTATCATGAATGGGTGCTGAATCTTGTCAAATGCTTATTCCACATCAGTTGAGATTATCATATGATTTTTATCCTTCATTTTGTTGATGTGGTATATTACACTGATTGATTTATAAATATTGAACCATCCTTGCAATCTGGGAATAAATCCCACCTGATTGTGATGAATGATCTTTTTAAGGTATTATTGGATGAGGTTTGTTAATATTTCGTTAAGGATTTTTGCACTGAAGTTCATCAAGGATATTGGCATCTATTTTTCTTTTTTTGGTGGTGTTTTGTCTGGTTTTGGTATCAGGGTAATTCTGGCCTTGGAGAATGTATTTGCAAGCTTTCCTTCTTCTATTTTCTTGGAATACATTCAGAAGAATAGGTATTAAATCTTCTTTAAATGTCTGGCAGAGTTCAGTGGTTAATCCATCTGGTCCTAGACTTTTTTTTTGGTAGTTTTTAAATTACCAGTTCAATTTTGTTACTTGTAACCAGTCTGTTAAGGTTTTTTATTCCTTCCTAGTTCAGTTTGGATGACTGTATGTTCCTGTAAATTTATTCATTTTTTTCTAGGTTGTCCAGTTTGTTGGCATACAATTTTTCATTATATTCTCTTATAATTCTTTGTATTTCTATAGTGTCAGTTGTTACCTCTCTCTCATTTCTGATTTTATTTATTTAGGTCCTTTCTCTTTTTCTTGATGAGTTTGGCTAAAGGTTTGTCAGTTTTGTTGATCATTTCAAAGAACCGGCTCTTGGTTTCATTGATTTTAATTTTTTTTTGTCTCTGTATCATTTATTTTTACTTTGATCTTTATTATTTCCTTTTATCTACTCACCTTGGGCTTTGTTCTTTTTTTTCTAGTTCCTTTAGGTATCAGGTTAGATTGTTTGATTTTTTTCCTGTTTCTTGAGGTAGGCCTGAATTGTTATATATTTTCCTCTTAGAGCTTCTTTCACTGTATCCCAGAGATTTGGGGCCATTGTATTTTAATATTCATTTGTCTCCACATATTTTTTAATTTCATCTTTGACTGCCTTATTGATCCATTGGTTGTTTAGTATCATCTTGTTTAATCTCCACATGTTTGTGTTTTTTTTCTAATTCTTTTCTTATGCTTTATTTCTAGCAACATACTGTTGTGTTCTGCAAAGATGCATGGTATGATTTCAATTTTCTTAAATTCATTAAGCCTTATTTTATGGCCTAATATGTGCTCTATACTGGAGAATATTGGATGTGCACTTGAAAAAAATGTTTATTCTGTTGTGTATGGATGGAATTTTCTGTATATACCTGTTATGTCCATCTGGCCCAATATGTCATTCAAAGACACTGTTTTCTTTTTCCTTGTTTTACTTTTTTCAAAGGTTTATTTTCTTTGTGTTCTACAGACATGATTCATTGACCACTGTCCATTGGGGCAAGAACATTTCTATAACAGAATACAATCTCAGTTGTTTAGGCTTGCTAAGAATCTCCAGTTTGTTTGGTTCTGTTGTATGTCAAATTGGGATCCTGAGCTTGACTTAAGAGAGTACAACTGCTTATGAGATGGATTGCTGAAAGAACCCCTCCCAATTTCAGTGCTCTGTATTAGATGGTGACTAAGGAACCCAATCATATCTTCCTTTGAGATATTTTGAATGCAAGGCACACATGAGAAACAGAGGTAACAGAGGGAATCAAAGGTTACAAAAAAAAAAAAAAAAAAAAAAAAAAAAAAAAAAAAAAAAAAAAAAAAAAAAAAGCCAAGTCCGAAAATAGCAATAGCATCATCTTCAGGCAAGAGATCAGTGGCCACAATCTCTAAGAGGAAGTAAAGATACTAGAGTTCTGGAAATGCTCTTGAATCATGAATTGTAACGATGGATGCTCTAAGTTCCAAAGGCCTAATCACGTCACCATTTCTAGTGTCCCTTACTTACCATACATTCTTACCTGCTTCGTTTTTATAAATAAGGGTTTCCCTGCAATTGGAGCGTACATATAGAGCAAAGTTTTTTGCAGTTAAAAAGTAAAACTCAAAGGGAGAACACACTTCTAATATAATATCTAAGAAAGCTTTGTCACATTAAAACATAGCAGTAAGTGTACCAGATCATAAAATTATATATTCTTTTTTTATGCAAAGGAATAGTTTAATTTTTAAAAATATAATTTCGGGGCCTGGGTGGCTCAGTTGGTTAAGCAACTGCCTTTGGCTCAGGTCATGATCTCGGAGACCCGGGATCAAGCCCCGCATTGGGCTGCCTGCTTGGCGGGAAGCCTGCTTCTCCCTCTCTCACTCCCCTTGCTTGTGTTCCCTCTCTCACTGTGTTTCTCTCTGTCAAATAAATAAATAAATAAAATCTTTTAAAAAAACACATAATTTCAAACTTAAAAGAAAAATTGCAAGAATAGTACAAAGAGCCCCAAGGACCCTTTTACTATATTCCACCATTATTAACATATTACCACAATTGCCTTATCATTCTTGCTTTAATTGAATACATATGCATACATATTTTTTTCTGAGCCACCTGAGATCAAGTTGCCTGTATCACACCCTATTTCTCCTTAATATTCACTATGTATTTCTTTTTTTTTTTTTATTGTTACTAAATTTTTTTTTTCCAGTGTTTCAAGATTCATTCCCCATTCCCCACACCCAGTGCTCCCCGCTTTAGGTGTCCCCAGTACCCACCACCAGGCTCTCCCATCCCTCCACCCCCCTCCCTCCAAGTCCCTCAGTTTGTTTCTGTGTTCAAAATCTCTGTTGTTTCGTTTCCCTCC
>PITA01012175.1:0-63301 GCA_004023965.1 Spilogale gracilis
GGGAGTCTGCTTCTCTCTCTACCCTTCCCCCTGATTGTGATCTCTCTCATTCTCTCAAATAAATAAATAAAATCTTTCTTAGAAAATAAAAAATAAATAAATAAACTCTGTTTTGACTGATAATTCAGCCATTCCTACTTTGTTTTGAATAGCATTTATCTGGAACATATTTTCCATCTTTTAGTTTCAATCATTCTGTATTCTTAAGATTTAGATGTGTTATGCAGTAAACAATTTATACCTTTCTTAAAAACAATAACAATAAAAAAAACTTGAAGCACTTAATCTATTTACTTTTATCTTCAATTAATCACACATTTGGGTTTATTTACATAATTTTTTTCTTTCATTTTTACACTATTCTTACATTTTTCTTTATCTATTTCAAACATAGTCTGTTAATCATTCCTATTTTACTCTATACTTTTAATGTAACTGGTTTATAAATCTTAAGATGCATACTTTACTCATAAGACTCTACATTACCTCTATCTTCTCTCCTCTAGAATTATATAAGGACTTTAGAATAATTTAAATCCAGTCACCTAGTTTTTAGGATAAGGCACACATTTGTTTTTCTGGGGTTTGTATACATTCTGACCCACTCCTGCCATCCCCAGGATAAAGGGTCCACATCCTGGAAGGTCTATAACTCGGAGACTCTTCAGTATCTATGTCTTCCAGAAGAAATTGCCAAATAGAAGCTATCCACAGTTTTCTACACAAGAATTTACTCTGCAACGATTTCAGTTAGAGTCATGTAATGTTGGATACCTTAAGATTAGGGAAAACAAGAGGCCAAAAGTGGAAGCCGGTCACCAGCGGTCCCATGCTGCACAGGCAAAATATGGTAATGAGGAAGTCACTTAATCTTCATCATAGTTACTGATAAATAACACCCTTAACAGTAAAGTATTTTATGGTTTTCCATGATTATTATTTATGGAAAACATTAATATATATCAACTGCTCATTTTCCTTTCCTAATGGGCACTCACTACTGAAGTTAAGTAGGACTATGGGATGTGCCTATGAGTACAAACTCTGAGTAGAAAATGCCTGTACAATTTCTTGTTGGAAGTAATTTTTCATGCTCTCTGCCGCAGACTCTTTGACCAAGATGGCATACGTTTCACATGGTATGGCCACAGGATGATGCCATCTCTATCTGCTTGGACCTCCAAGACATTTCATGGAAAACAAATGCCCTGAAGATCTATGAGGCCCACAGCCAACTGCATAGTCAGAGAATAAACATAGGGGCCTTGAGAATACTTATTACTGCAGTATAATGAAGCCACATCCAGCCAATGTATTTAATTCTCATCCTATGAGACAAAGTAGACACTATTTTTCCCCCATGTTAGATATGAGAATACTGAAACACAACAAATTTATATCGCTTTCAAAAACCATCCACTAATGGGGGCGCCTGGGTGGCTCAGTTGGTTAAGCAACTGCCTTCAGCTCAGGTCATGATCCTGGAGACCCGGGATCGAGCCCCACATCGGGCTCCCTGCTCGGCGGGAAGCCTGCTTCTCCCTCTCTCACTCCCCTTGCTTGTGGTCCCTCTCTGGCTGTGTTTCTCTCTGTCAAATAAATAAATAAAAAATCTTAAAACAAAACAAAACAAAACAAAACAAAAAAAACCCATCCACTTCTGGGGCACCCGGGTGGCTCAGTTGAGCACCCTATTCTTGGTTTTGTCTCAGGTCATTATCTCAGCATCATGAGATCAAGCCCTAAGTCAGGCTCCACAGTCAGTGTGGAGTCTGCTTAAGATTCTCTCCCTCTGCCCCTCCTCTCACTCGCTCTCACTCTGTCCCTCTCTAAAAAAAAAAAAAAAAAATCTACTTTTAAGTATCAAGACCTAGGGGATAGTTTCATTTACAAATGAAATGTAAGTTTCATTGGGGGGATGTGAATATGGAATAACTGGTGATGGACATTAAGGAGGGCATGTGATATAATGAGAACTGGGGTAGGTATTATAATCAGACTGATGAATCACTGAATTCCACCTCTGAAACTAATAACACACTACTAATATGTTAATCAATTACATCTTTAAATTTAAAAATAAAAAAGAAATATAGGGCATCTATACGCTGGTAATTAAATTAAGAATGTGTCATTATTTTACTTAATACTACAACATTTGTAAAATGAAATATCCATTGTAACACTTACTTGGAACTATAAACTCTATTTCTTCTGACATAGCAACTCCCAGTTTATTAACAGCAAAGCAGCGGTATTTCCCTTGAAAGTGGGATACATGCCCCTCATTTGGGATCTTAAAGGTTCCCGAGTTGTTAGATACGATTATCCGAGGGTCAGAGAGATCAAAAGGCTTGTCATCCTTAGTCCACATAAATCTGTAAGATAAAAACTAAGGTAAATAAGCCTGAAAAATCAAAACATACTCCTTAGTTTTAAAGTGGTGATAAACAAATGCAGAGAAATGACAAAACCAAGACATTTTATGGTAAAAAAAAAATATATTTTTAATTGACTATATAATAGAACACCAAAAAAGTCTCAGAAGAATCTGAGAAATCTTACAAGCTGCTATACACTGAATGTTTATGTCTCCCCCAAATTCATATGTTGAAGCCCAATCCCTAATATAAGAGAGTCTGGAGGTAGAGGATTGGGGAAATGACCAGGTCATGGAGGTGGCGTTCTCATGAATGGGATTAGCATCCTTATGAAGGAGACCCCAGAGAGCATTTTTGCTTTCTTCTGCCATGTGAGGTCACAGCATGAAAACAGCTGTCTATGAACAAGGAAGTGGGTCCTCATCAGACACCAGAGCAGTAAGAGCCTTGATCTTGGTCTGCCCAGCCTCCAGAATCATGTGGCAAATGTACATAACGTTGTTGAAGCCACTCAGTGTGTGGTATTTTTATCATAGCACGCTGAACTAAGACCAAGCCATAAAAAAGCTGTAACAAATGAGAAAACAAAAATTGAAGATAAGTTTTGTTCTGTTCTTTTTAAAGTTCTTTTTATTGTTTTTTCAATTGGAACAATTTTTTACCAATACTGTGAAGACTACCAAATCTAAAAACATAAAATAAGTCATCATGTGTGTATGTGAAGAGCTCACTCAAAATTTAAAAACAAACAAACAAGTACTATGAAATGTGGTTGTATTTCCTACCCAGATTTTTAAACATATTTGTAACATATTTGAGACCATAAAAAATACAAAATTTTGCAAACTGCGTTTTTCCAATTATTACAATGTCACTAAAGACAGTTTCTATGACAATATTATCTTCTGTCATATGATTACTATTTAAGTTACTTAACAATTTGCATTTTTCCCCTTTTATAAATTGTGGTAACAACATATAACATAATTTATTTTTTGGCACTTATCCAATTATTTCATTAGACCAATCTCTTAAAAGTAAGAATGACAGACCAGTAACATAAGAAAAATTTTATAGCTGTTGATAAATGTTGCAGAATTGTATTCCAGAAAAAACATACATAGTCAGATTCCCACCACAGTGTGTAACCATGTCATTTCTGTGGATGAGGCTATAAAAAGTTTTTTAAAAAATGTTTATGTTTATATAATATATACAACAAACCTTTATGGAACACATTTTATTTTATTTTTATTTTTTTTTTAGGAGCATACCTACCTTCTCCTTCTGCCCCAACCCCAACTCTTTTATATCTTCTCTCTGTGTGTTTTATCTTTTATTGGCTTGACTCACAAACAACACAAAGAATCTATTCTTTTAAATTCCAGGATGTTTAATAGGATCACTTCACCTACACAGCATTAAACATTGCCACTTGGAAATACATTACATCTTTCATTAACTCAAATTTTCTTTCCTGATCCTACGCAGAATTTTATAGACACTGTCCCCAATTTAAATCCCACACAGTTCTTATTACATAGCATTTGATATTGTTTTTGTTGATGTTTTGCTACCACTAACTGTTAAGACTGACGGACTTTTTCCTTTCACTATTGTGATGGGATATTTTTTTCCTTCTTGTTTCCCAATTATTTTCTAACTGCCTTGTATGGATACCTAATTAAGCTTTTTAAAATTTATTTTTAATTTTTAAATCAATTTATAATTGACCACTTCAATGTAACCCTCTGTATTTATAAAAGCTTGTTTTTGTCCAGCACATAGAATAACAAATTATATAATAATAATAATCATATATTCTCATATGTGTAGATATGCTTGCATAATTATATTGGACATGGCTCTAGGAAAATAAGGAATAGTGATACCAGAAGACATTCTATTCTTATTTCTGAATTTATTGTAAATGCTAGTGGTATTTCCTAATTAAATTAATACTGGTTATAGACATAATAAATAAATTTGATCCATTAGGTATTATCTTTTGATATAATAACTCAGTTCATTACAATGTGCTTCATAATACTGACTGATCCATATTGATCCAAGCGCAATGATTGACTAAATTCTTCTTCATATAATTCTACCCATGTTTACATATATTAATTGACTATATTCCATTTGGTAAAATATAGATAATAATGATAATTTAACATGTTAGTGATTCATTAAGAGTGATTTTTAAAATATCAAATTATTAGGCAATAATAATGTTAGTCACAATATAATTTCAAATACTTAATTTTCCTTAAATATCTTCTTAGTGGATATAAAAGAATTAAGCTAATCAGTAGAAGTATGTAGTTTTGCTATCCATCTTATAATCACCTACATTAAAATCTGGAATTCTCCCTACAGCTTCTCCCTTCTCACTCCCAATACACACACATTTCTTTCTCCCTTCCAAACTGTAGGAGGTATTTTGAAAAAACGTCATCACTGATTAAGATCACTTACAGTAACAATTACTTAGTTAATAAAATACTAGATAACAATATACTATGCAGATAGCATTCTGATGACTAAATATTTCTAGGATAACTTAAAAAAAATCAAGTAACAACCTACACACTGAATAAGATATGTGTCACATTAAAAAAAAAAAGAGATGTGTCACATTTAAAGACATGGAACAATAAATATGTATAAAATGTCATTTATCAATGCATTAACTTTCAGCTTAACAAATGCTACCTTTCACTATGTAGAATAAAGGATTTTCTGGGCTTTGGGCTACCTTGTTCACTCATAAGGAATTACTAAATATTTTCAAGGTGCTAAAAGCTATGCTAAATATTTAACATAAGGCAATTTATTTTGTGGTAAAAATAATTTTGACTTGCAGAACGTATGTAAGCCGAACTTTATTTTCATAAAATAACTATTATTCTTTTGGCAACTCTTATCTTTAATCACATGTAGATTTATAGTCCAACAAGCTTATAATGGTCAGAATACAAAGGAATTAAAAAAAAAAGATTATATAAACAATTATTTCATTTGCAAGAATACTCACACTGGCTCCGGATTTCCTTTAGCTTCACATTCAATTTGAAAGTATTCATCAAAGGGAAAGGCAACTTGCACTTTTGACTGTTTTATGATAGTTGGGACCTGTTGAACTAAATATCAAAATATGTATGTAAAAACCATGGTCTTCAAATACTAGATTAGCTGAATTTAGCTATAACAAAAGCACTTGAAATATGCTTTCTATATTGACAAGAGAAAAATTATAAAACAAACCTGATTTCTTCAGATTTCCTCATTGGAAAATATGCTTTATTATATAAAAATATATAAAATATACTCTTTGAGGTTTGCTCTTGGGACTTCTTTTTTTTTTAAATCTGGTGTAGTCAACATAGTATTATATTACTCTAAGCTATACAATGAAGTGAATCAACAATTCTGTGCATTACTAAGTGTTCATCATGAAAAGTCTACTCTTAATTCCCTTCACCATCACCAATTTCACCCATCTCCCCACCCACTGCCCATCTGGTAACCATCCCTTTGTTCTCTATGGTTAAAATATGTTTTTTTTGGTTTGTCTCTTTTTTTCTTTCATCTGTTTTCCTTCTTAAATCCCACATATGAGTGAAATCATATAATATTAATTTTCCTCTGACTGACTTCTTTCACTTAGCCTATAGCCTCTAGATCCATCCATGTCACTGCAAATGGCAAAAGTTCATTCTTTTCTGGCTGAATAATATTCCACTGTGTGTGTGTATACACACACACACACACACACACACACACACACACACACACACACCACTTCTTTCCTCACCTATCAATGGACACTTGGGGTGTTTCCATAATCTGGCTATCGTAAACAATGCTGCAATAAACACAGGGATGCATATTATCTTTGCAAACTAGTGTTTTTGCATTTCTTTGGGTAAATACCCAATAGTGGAATTGCTAGATGATGTGTTAATTCTATTTTTAACTTTTTTGAGGACACTCCACACTGTTTTCCACAGTGGCTAAACAAGGTTGGATTAACACTAACAGTGTACCAAGATTCCTTTTTCTCCACATCCAACATTTATTGTTTCTTGAGTTTTGGATTTTAGCCATTCTGACAGGTATGAGGTGATATCTCATTGTGGTTTTAATTTGCTGATGATTAGTGATGTTGCACATCTTTTCATATATCTGTTGGCCATCTGTAAGTCTTCTTTGGAGAAATGTCTGTTCATGTCTTCTGCCCGTTTTTAATTGATTATGCAAAATGTATTTAATTTTAAAGAACATACTTCACTGGTCCCATTTCATTTCATGTTGCCAGAAATGTTCATTTTATTTAAACACAGATAAAGGAACGATTTGTAGAGCAGAATAAAAATTGGCACAGCATTACAACTTTAAAATATTTTTAAATTACTGACATTTAGTCTATGCAGATATGTGTATATATATATTTACTTAGTTCAGTCATTTTGACATTTAAAAAACTGACTTTTTTAATCTATAGCTTTCTAAGACTTTAATTATTTTACCACTTTTGCATTATTTATTTCCTCTGTTTTATGATCATTTCTTGGATAATTTTCTTATTATTGGACATTTATTTTTTTTTTCATTTTTCTCTTTCCAGGTAACATGTACTTCTATAGGCATTTAAATTTTTCAAGCATATAAGTTTTCCTTTATTGAATTAGTGACTTATGATAAATTTCCAGGTATAGACACAAATAATATTTACTTTGAATAAATGATGATATCATTTCATAAGAGGACATTTACTATAAACAACATATGAGTATGCAGTTGCCAACATCCTTGCCACAAATTAACACCAACATTTAAAAATGACAAAAATATTTGGCTAATTATTACAAAGGAAATAACATCCTCATTCTATTTTTATTTCTATTTATCGCTTTTATTAATAAATGCTTTTCTCTAAGTTTGTTTATTATTTGTCATTCTCCATTTATAAATTATCCTCTTACTGTTATTGTGGGCTTCAGGTTAGCTTCTCTTCTCCTTAGAATTTAACAGTAATAGTCAGAAATAAAAATAAATAATGGCATTTTTAATGGATTCTACATATTCAAATATCTCCTCATCTTGTGATAAACTTTTTTTTTTTAAGATTTTATTTATTTGACAGAAACACAGCCAGAGAGGGAACACAAGAAGAGGGAGTGAGAGAGGGAGAAGCAGGCTTCCTGCCGAGCAGGGAGCCTGATGTGGGACTCGATCCCGGGTCTCCGGGATCATGACCTGAGCCAAAGGCAGTCGCTTAACCAACTGAGCCACCTAGGTGCCCCGTGATAAACTTTTTTAATGTCTCAAAAATTAAATAACCTTCAAGACAAACTTAAAATGTAGGCAAGTGATCTTGACTCTCATTAAGTGAAGCAGCTGGATGGCATTTGAGAATTGTGTTTATAAAATAAGTGTACCAATGATGAAGATACAAACATAGGTTAGGTTTTGAAGTGGGGCACAGATAACAGGTAAAGATCTACTATCAGTGAGCACTCAACGGTTTTCAAATTAATACATTACCATTTTAGCATCATTCTTACAACCTCTAGTAAGGAAAGGGAAGGGATAGCACTGAATTCATAAGTATGTGTAAACGATTCAGCAGCAGGAACCTGATTTCAGCAAATATGTTTTGAGAAAAGCAGTTTGCAGAAAGGCACTGAACCTGATTTAGGTGAGTAATATTCCACAACATAGTTACAAAGAGGGCCCTAAACCCATTTACATTGAGCCAGGTCCTGAACCACTCAATTTTCTCATTTGAAAAAGTTAGGAATTCAGGTTAAATTGTTCTTAGACTTTTTGGTCTCAGGATCTCTTTACATTCTTAAAAATGAGAGGAAGTCCCAAGGGGCATTTGTTCATTTGGTTTATATCTAACAATATTTACAATATTAGAATTAAAACTGAAAAACCTTTTAAATTTTTATATATTAATCAATTTTAAATATCTTATATGTTAAAATAAATACCTATTTTATCAAGAACATGAAATATAATGAGAATGGTGGCATTGTTCTTACATTATCTCATATCTCTTTAATATCTTCAAAGAAGGCAGCTCAATTCTTACATCTTCTTCTACATATAATCTGTCAAAAAGTTGTTCTGCTTAAATATATGAAGAAAATCCAGCTCTACAAAGATATGTACATGAAAAGGGATGAGATATTTTATCACCCTTTCTGATGACTGTGAACCTTCTTCTCCTCCTCCTCCTCCTCCTCCTCCTCCTTCTTCTTCTTCTTCTTTTTAAGATTCTATTTATTTATTTGACAGAGAGAAACACAGTGAGGGAACACAAGCAGGGGGAGTAGGAGAAGGAGAAGCAGGCTTCCCGCCAAGCAGGGAGCCCAATGCAGGCCTGGATCCTGGGACTCCGGGATCATGACATGAGGTGAGGCAGACGGTAAAACTACTGAGCCACCCAGGCACCCTGTGGACATTCTTCTTAAATAGTACACCAAAACTCAACAAGTGTTAGTTTCTTAAACATTTACTCCAATATGGACTCTTTTCATATTTTATTATAATAACGTTTCACCCATGAGGGTTTTTTTTAAGATTTTATTTTTTTAAGTAATCTCTATACCTCATGGGGCTCAAACTTACAGTCCTGAAATCAAGAGTTGTGTGTTCTACCAACTGAGCCAGCTAGGTGCCCCTATTCATGCCTTCTTTCTAACCATGTAGGGTTTTCTAATACCATGCAATAATCATTTAGGAAAAAAAATATTCTGTTGCATGGACCCTGAGAAGTCCATGAATCACATTTTAAGCACTGATAGCCAGCCTAGAATAATAACTCAAAGCTATTTCCAATTCTAAGAAAAAAAAATTGCCTTAATGAATCTGATAATTGAGTTTTACTAGTTTAGGTGCATAAGCCCAAGTTCAGTCTTTATCCACTGGATATTCATAGACATTCTAACAACATGCAAAAAACATTCATACCTTCATGGACATTTACCTTGTTTCTGATGGCTACTGCTTCTCAGTAGAACAAGTCTTGAGCTTACAGCAAATTCACATTATTTAAATTTTATTACAGTTATAAAAGGTGAGGGATGGTGCACCACAGCAACAGTCCCTAAGATATCAGCTAATAACTTGTGAACAACTTGTTTATTAGAACATTATTCCTCCGTAAATTTGCTAAGGTTGTAAAGCCTCAGCAATAACTAATTACTCAGGGAATGGAACTAATAACCTTTGAGTGTTTATAAGAATATATATTCTACATTATAAATCCTTTCCTCCACAATTAGGCCAATTACAGAGACACCAGACTCGTTGACATTCAAATTGGATACCTGCCTTAGTTGCATTTGCTTAGTGAGTGCTCAAGAGTACTGAGATGAATGGATAATATTCAGTTGCTCTGAATACGTCATTAATATTTTATAACAATTGTTGTCTACGGACATTGCAGAACAAAAATGCATAAGTAATTGAGACAACCAGAATAAAAAATGTGTGTTGTGGATTAATATAAACTTAAATTTTTTACCACTGATGAACTAAACGAGAAAAGGGAAAGAAAATGTATATTCTAAGAGAATATGGTCGGGAATCTGAATCAGGAATCCCAGGGCATCTTTGTTGCTACGGGGGAAAAATATATAAGATTATTAACCTCTTTCTCACAAGGATCACCAAGAACTTTGCTTTTAATTTGGCACTGCACACTCAAACCAAAAGAATGTACTGAAAATAAATAATTTCCAGGTCTTGACCTGAATGTCTCCAACTAGGCTGATAAATATTGTGTGTAGGCTAAGAGATTTCAGCTTGATTTAAAGAAAACTTTAAATCTGTACATCTACAAAACAGGTAGGTAGAATTCCTCAAGAAGAAAGAATATTCAAAGAGACACTCTGTCAGGACAATGGAGAAGGAATTCTCACTTAGGGGCGAATTAAAAGGGCAGGGCTGCCCAAATAGTGAAAGTCCTATGTGTAGTAATTTAAGGTGGTCCTCAGAAAAATGGTTCAAAACCACATTATACTATATAGTCAGAGACTTACTTCCCTTTCTATTCACTTTCAGATTGAGTACTTCAGAAGAAAAGTTTCAGTTCAGAGTTAGCAAGTCTCTTGTGTTTATTCAACTTACTGAGCTCAAGTCTAATTGTCTAGAGCTTAGATGATGTGCAAAGATCATTTCCAAGGCTAAGATTTAAATAAATAGGCACTGCCTCTTGTACTAGAAATCTCCATATTACATATGGAAAAGACAGGAGGAGAGGCACATGGGTGGCTCAGTCTGTTAAACATCTGCCTTGGGCTCAGGTCATGATCCTGGGGTCCTGGGAGGGAGCCCAGCTTTGGGTTCCCTGATTCTCTCTCTCACTCTCTGCTCCTCCCCCTGCTTTGTGCTCATGCTCTCTCTCTGTCAAATAAATAAATAAATAAAATCTATTTTAAAAAAAGACAGGAGGGATAATACAGAAAGCATATGGATAAAAATATCTAAATAACCTCTCAAGGGTCTTTTATATTCTCTGTCCTTATAACACAACAGAAATTCCCTAGATCTCTGTTACATAGCTGATACAGTATTACACAAACTGTTTGTAAATGTATTATTTTCCTTATTTTATGTATGTCAAGATATATATTTCCATAAAGCCAATGACTAACCTCTGGATATGAATTCACATACAGAATGCTCTAGATTTTCAGAGTTGATAACATCTTATATTTTTAGTTGTATAATAATGGCTTTTTAATATTTTTATATTTATATATTTATATTTAATATTCTTGTTTTCATTCTTAAATATACAATCATTTTGAAAAAAGATACAGGGGCGCCTGGGTGGCTGAGTTGGTTAAGCAACTGCCTTCGGCTCAGGTAATGATCCCAGAGTCCCGGAATCAAGCCCCACATCGGGCTCCCTGCTCGGCAGGAGACCTGCTTCTCCCTCTCTCACTCCCCCTGCTTGTGTTCCCTCTCTGGCTGTGTTTCTCTCTGTCAAATAAATTAATTAATTAATTTTAAAAATAGATACAAAATGTATTCCCTCCCTTTTTATCATAATTGCTTGAATGTCATTAATTTCTGAATCATTATACTCCCTAAAATAAATTAACAGTATATGAAGTAATAGCCACTGGTAATATTGAAGAATATCATACACAGCAAAACACCTGATCTATAGGTCATGTTTCCTGTTATGTGCCAAGTTTGCATAAGAGGAGGCAAAAAGGGTTTGCTTGGGTGGCTCAGTCCTTAAGCCTCTGCCTATAGCTCAGGTCATGATCCCAGGGTGCCAGGATCGAGCCCTGCATCGGGCTCCCTGCTCAGTGGGAAGCCTGCTTCTCCCCCTCCCACTCTCCCTGCTTGTGTTCCCTCTCTAGCTGTTTCTCTCTGTCAAATAAATAAAATCTTTAAAAAAAAAGAGGCAAAAGCCTGAGCTGCAAAATAATTACAGCAAGCAGCCAAATACAAGACAGCCAGTTTTTAAAAAAGGGAATGATGCATTCTGATGACAGACTACAGGAAAATAAATAGAAATGTGGTAGGAAAATCACATCTCCCACCTACAAGCATTCTATTTAAAAATAAAAATGCAAATATGAAATTCCATGAAGTAGATATTGAATGCTGTCATTTCACCTGAAAGTGGTATTTCCATGGCTGTAGAGAATTTTAACAGGAGACAAATCAGAGATGCAATCAATCCTCTTCCACCTAACAGCCTCTCCATTGCTCTTCAGGATGGAGGCGACTCAGGAAGAGTGGAAATCGTAATGCTTCCTTTCACTTTTGGCTTAAGGCTGAGAAGAACGTAGTTTACCTGGGAATTCAAAAAACAAACAAAATGACATATACTTTTGACTTCATATACTCTGAAATGACAACATACTTTTTTTTTACAGATTTTATTTCTTTGAGACAGACCATGAGCAGAGCTGAGGGGAAGGGGATGCATGGAGAGTGGCAGAAGCAGACTATCCACGGAGCACGGAGCAAGACTAGGGCTCCATCCCAAGACCCTGAGATCATGACCTGAGCTGAAGGCAGACACTCAACCCACTGAACCACCCAAGCACCCTGACAACAAAATTTCAATGTTTCTGTTGCAATAATTTTACTCTTGATGAAACACTTTACTACTAACTCCACATAAGTATAATTAATCTTTCCATATGTTTTATTAAAGGACAATTGATATATGCTATAGTGCAAATGATGATCCATTCCAATGAACTGTATTTTCTGGCCAGATGCGTTTTTACTTCAAAGCACTCTAGTATACTCTATCGGGTGTAGGTGTCAGTGGTATGAGAATAACTTCTTTAGCCCATTTTGTTCAAAATGTGGTTCTTTCTCAAACAATTCTTTGTATTGGGCATCTAACCCCACTTGAGTCATTTATGAAGCACCACAAACCTAACTGTTGATATTTTGGGGGAAAATAACTTTTCATGTTCCAAGTTTTGACACTAAGGGAAAGTGAACAGCAAGATAAAAAGAGTGGAAAAATAAAGAGCAAATGGATAAGGATAGCTAGTCTAACATTTATAAGTTTGGGTTTTGCTCAAGCAGAAAATAAGTATCTTCAGTTACTTTACACTTGCGCAAAATGCTCATTCACTCCGTATTGTGCAGAAATAAAAATTAAAATGTCAATTTTCTTAAATGTTCTCATATCATTTCAATTTTATTATGAAACACTGTCATAGGAGACATTGAAACATTGTTTATAACATATATTTAAAAATAAATTTGCTCAAAATGTGATAGTTTTTCAGGTACCCAATTTTTTTTCCATAAAAATCAATTACTCTATTCACTTACAATTGGTACAAAAATTAATGAATATAATGTCAGATAAGTCAAAACCTTTATATATTTTTAAATTTATATTCAATTGATTGACATATAATATGTTGCTGGTTTCAGAGGCAAAGGTCAGTGATTCATCAGTCTTATATAATACCTGGTGCTCATTACATTATGTACCTTCCCTAATGTCCATCATCTAGTTCTACCATCCCCCTCACTCCACTCCCTCCAGCAACCCTCGGTTTGTTTCCTATGGTTAAGTGTCTTATAGTTTGTCTTTTTGCCATTTTTTCTTCTCCTCCCTTATGATCCTGTTTTGTTTCTTAAATTCCACTATCAGTGAGATCATATGATTATTGTCTTTCTGTGGTTGAATTACTACACTTAGCATAATGCCTCTAGTTCCAGCCAAGTTGGTGCAAATGGCAAGATTTCAATTTTTTTGATTGCTGAGTAACATTCCATTGTGTACATCTACCACATATTCTTTATCCATTCAGCTGTCAACGGACATCTGGACTCTTTCCATAGTTTGGGTATTGTGGGCATTGTTGCTATAAACACTGGGGTACAGGTGCTTCTTCAGAACGCTACATTTCTATCTCTGGGGCAAACACCCAGTAGTGCAATTTCTGGGTCATAGGGTAGCTCTATTTTCAACTTGTTGAGGGACCTTTATACTGTTTTTCAGAGGTGTTGCACAAGCTTGCGTTCCCACCAATGGTGTAAGAGGGTTCCCTTTTCTGCATCATGACCAAAATCTGTCATTTCCTGACTTGTTCATTTTAGCCATTTTGACTTGTGTGAGGTGGTATCTCATTGTGATTTGGATTTGTATTTCCTTGATGCCCAGCGATGTGGGACATTTTTTTGTGTTTCTATTGGCCATTTGTATGTCTTTGGAGAAATGTCTCTTCCTGTCTTCTATCCATTTCTTGATTGGATTAGTTGTTCTTTGGGTGTTGAGTTTGATAAGTTCTTTATAGAGTTTGGATACTAGCCCTTTAGTTGATAAGACACTTACAAATATCTTCTCCCATTCAGTCAGTTGTCTTTTGGTTTTGTCAACTGTTTCTTTTGCTGTGCAAAAGTGTTTTATCTTGATGAAGTCTCAATAATTCCTTTTTTGCCTTTGTTTCCCTTGCCTTTGGAGATGTGTCTAGCTAGAAGTTGCTGTGGCCAAGTCCAGAAAGGTTGCTGCCTCTTTTCTCCTCAAGAATTTTGATGGATTCCTGTCTCACATTTAGGTCTTTCATTCATTTTGAGTCCATTTTTGTGTATAGTATAAAGAAATGGTCCAGTTTCATTCTTTTGCATGTGGCTATCCAATTTTCCAAACACCATTTGTTGAAGAGACTTTTTTCCATTGGATATTCTTTCCTGCTTTGTCAAAGATTACTTAACCATAGAGTTGAAGGCCAATTTCTGGGCTCTCTATTCTGTTTCATTGATCTATGTGTCTTGTTTTTGTGCCAGTACCATACTGTCGTGACGATTACAGCTTTGTAATAGAACTTGAAGTCCAAAATTGTGATGCCACCAGCTCTGGTTTTCTTTTTCAGCATTCCTTTGATTATTCGAGGTTTTTTCTGATTTCACACAAAGTTTAGGATTATTTGTTACAGCTCTGTGAAAAAACGATGGTATTTTGATACAGATTGCATTGAAGTGTAGATTACTCTATGTAGCATGGCCATTTAAAAAATATTTGTTCTGCCAATCCATGCGCATGGAATGTTTGTTTTATTTCTCCGTGTCTTCCTCAATTTCCTTCATGAATATTCTAGTTTTCAGAGTATAGATCCTTTACATTTTCGATTAATTTTATTCTAGGTATGGTTTGGGGTGCAATTATAAATGGGATCAACTCCGTAATTTCTCTTTCTTCTGTGTCATTGTTAGTGTATAGAAATACAACTGATTTCTGTGCATTGATTTTATACCTTGCTACTTTGCTGAATTCCTATATAGGTTCTAGTAAATTTGGGGTGGAGTCTTTTGGGTTTTCCACATACAGTATCAGGCCATCTATAATGACAGTTTAACTTCTTTGCTGATTTAGATGCCTTTTATTTTGTTTTGTTGTCTGACTGCTGAGGCTGGGACTTCTAGTACTACGTTGAGCAGCAGTGGTATTGGTGGACATGCCTGCTGTGTTCCTGACCTTACGGGAAAAGCTGTCAGTTTTTCCCCATTGAGAATTATATTCGCTGTGGGTTTTTTATAGGTGGATTTTATGATATTGAGATATGTTCCTTCTATCCCTACACTGGGAACAGTTTTGATCAATAAAGGATACTGTACTGTGTCAAATACTTTTTCTCCATCTATTGAGAGGATCATTGGGTTCTTATCCTTTCTTTTATTTATGTTGTGTATCATATTGATTTGCAGATGCTGAGCCATCCTTGGAACTCAGGGATAAATCCCACTTGGTCGTAGTGGATAATCCTTTTAATGTACTGTTGGACACCATCGACTAGTATTTTGGCGAGAATTTTTGCAACCATGATCATCAGGGATACTGATCTGTAATTCACCTTTTTGGTGGGGGTGTTAGGTTTTGAGATCCAGGTAATTCTGGCTACAAGGAAAGAGTTTGAAAGTTTTCCTTCCATTTCTACTTTGTGAAACAGCTTCAGAACAGGTGTTAATTCTTCTTTAAATGTTTGGTAGAATTCCTCTGGGAAGCCACCCAGCCCTGGACTCTGCTTTTTTGAAGATTTGTGATTACTACTTCAATTTCCTTTCTCTGTTTACGGGTCTGTTCAGGTTTTCTATTTCTTCCTGATTCAGTTTTGGTAGTTTATACGTCTCTAGGAGTACATCCAATTCTTCCAGATTGTCTAATTTGTTGGCATACATTGGCCTCGTTCATTCAGAATTTTATTTATTTGGGTCCTTACTTTTTTCTTTTTGATAAGTCTAGCCAGGGATTTATCAATCTTATTCATTTGTTCAAAGAACAAGCTCCTAGTTTCATTGATCTGTTCTACTGTTCTTTTGGTTTCTATTTCATTGATTTCATTATTTCTCTTCCGCTGTTTTGTTTTTGTTTTTGTTTTACTCTTCTTTTTCCAGCTCCTTTATGTGTAAGGTTATGCTATATATTTGAGGCCTTTATTCTTTCTTTTTTTAAGATTTTATTTGACAGAGAGAGACAGTGAGAGAGAGAACACAAGCAGAGGGAGTGGGAGAAGGAGGAGCAAGCCTTCCACCAAGCATGAGCCCGATGTGGGACTCAATCCCAGAACCCTGGGATCATAACCCAAGCTGAGGGTAGATGATTAACAACTGAGCCACCCAGGCACCCGAAGCCTTTCTTGTTTCTTGAGAAAGGCTTGTACTGCTCTATACTTCCCTCTTAGGACCACCTTTATTGCATCCCAAAGGTTTTGAATAGTTGTGTTTTCATTTTCACTTGTTTCCATGAATTTTTTAAAATTCTTCTTTAATTTCCTGGTTGACCCATTCACTCTTTAGTAGGATGTTTTTTAGTTTCCATTTTGTTTGAGTTCAACTTTCCTCTTGTGATTGAGTTCCAGTTTCAAAGCATTGTGGTCCAAAAATATTCAGGGAATGATCCCAATCTTTTGGTACCAGTTGAGACCGGATTTGTGACCTAGTATGTGATCTATTCTGGACAATGTTTCAAGAGCACTGAAGAGGAATATGTATTCTGTTGCTTTAGGATGGAATATTCTGAATATATCTGTGAAGTCCATCTGGTCCCTTGTTTTCTTGTTGATCTTCTGCTTAGATGATCTGTCCATTGCAGTGAGTGGGGTATTAAAGTCTACTGTTATTATTGTATTATTATCAATGTATTTCTTTAATTCTGTTATTAATTGTCCCCTCCCATGTTAGGGGCATAAATATTTACAATTCTTAGATCTCCTTGCTGAGTAGACCTTTAATTATAACATAGTATCTGTCCATAATCTCTTATTACAGTCTTTGGTTTAAAATCTATTTTTTCTAGTATAACAATTGTCACCCCAGCTTTCTTTTGATGTCCATTAGCATCACAAATTTTTTCCATCCCCTCACTTTAAATCTGGAAATGTCTTTGGGTATAAAATGAGTCTCTTACAGACAGCATATCATGGGTCTTGCTTTTTTATTCAATCTGATACTCTGTGTATTTTGATTGGGACATTTAGCCCATTTACCTTCAGGGTACCTACTGAAAGATATGCAATTAGTGTTATTGCATTACCTGTATAGTCACTGTTTCTGTATATTGTCTCTAATCCTTTCTTGTCTCTGTTACTTTTGGTCTCTCTCTGTTCACTTAAAGAATCCCTTTTAATATTTCTTGTGGGGCTGGTCTGCTGATCACAAATTTTTTTTAGTTTCTGTTTGTTCTAGAAGCTTTTTAATCTCTCCTTCTATTCTAAATAACATCCTAGCTAGATAAAGTATCCTTAGCTGCATTTTAGCACCCTCAATGATTGATGAAGAGAACAGAGCCATACACTAGACTCTAGGTGGATTTTTTTAGAAGAAACTGAACCCCAAAACTGTAAGGAAAGAAAAATGTATATATTTATAAAAACAAAATTAAGTACAATAAAAAGATAGAATGTAACTGCCAAAATGAAAATTAAAAAAAGATTTTAAAAAGAGTTGATAAAATAAGAAATTGAAAGGGAAAGAGAAAAAAAAATACAATTGAAAAAACTAAAGAATCATGGGGAAAACCCCATGAATTCTGTATGCTATATTCCCCTAGCACTGGAATTCTACAGTTCTCAGTGATCAGTGAACTTGGTCTTGGCTGGATGTTCTTGCATCTTCTAGGGGAGGGGCATGTTGCCTTAATACTCAAGTGTATATGCCCCCAGGCTGAATTCCACCGTTGCCAGGTTGCCAAACTAAGTAATTTGCTGGTATTATTCTATGTGGCTTTTATGGTTTTAGAGAATGAGAATGAAAATGGTGGCCTTCCAATCTCCAGCCCCAGAGCCAAAAGCTTAGGGCCCCAGTCCTCAGTGCACCCTCAGGGAAAAAGCAGTCAATAGTTCCTGTTTCCCTAGTCTCCATCTGTACTCTGTGCTCACCCAGCCTGTGACTGAGCATTTGGATCTCAGGAACAGGACCCCGTTTTGAGTCTCTAAACACTGCAGACTCTTGCAGCACACTCCCATGCCCCTCTTCCAGGGGGAGGAAGAGGGTGGGCCTTTCTGTTTCTGCTACTTACTGGGCCCCTGCTCAGACAGCAGCCGCACAGCCATGCCGGCATTGGCAGTTTGTGGCAACCCGAAACTGATTGCCGCTGGCTTCCCCACTCCAATGCCTGAGAACTCCACCACACTCACGTAGCCCCGGTCTTCCAGTGACCCTAGGATCCTGAGACCACACTGTCCCATCTAGGGTTCTGCCCCTGCTTCACTGCCTGAGTGCCTTTCATGCCGGGATATCCCTCACCAGAGAAGACTTCTAAAAGTTCTGATCTTGTGCTCCACTGTTCTATCACTTTCCAGTAGCTGGTTTATGGAGGTTCCCTCTCCCCTACAGTTTACCTTCCCATATATTGTCTCAGATTCATTTCTTCACACCTGTTACCTTACAGAAAGTGGTTGCTTTTCTAATTTGCAGTCTTGCAGCTATTCTTTTCTTATATCACCAGCTGAATTCACAGGTGTTCAAAATTATCTGACAGCTATGTAGCTGAATTCCTGGGACCAGGCACAACGAAGGTCTCCTACTCCTTCGCCATTTTGGACTCTCTCAAATATATATTTAATTCCAAGTTTTAAGGTTTTTTTTTAATGTCACCTCAACTTTTACCTGAAGAAATTATGCACTCACATCTTTCATATACATATAAAATACTTTACATTTAAAATAGTAACTAAGGCTGCTATTCTGTTTTATTTATAACTTTGAGAATGCAAAGACAAAAACCCCATTTACATTTTAATTTGAGAAAAGTTATATATGGATCATAAAGGAAAATACTTCCATCTCACCTTCCCCTCAAAAAAATGTTGAATTAGAGTAATGGCTTTATTCTAGCTTTCTCTGATCTCAACTGACTCATCAGTAAAAATAGGAATTGGCAAAAATATTATCATTATGTGGTTCAGAAAATTTCCCCAAATGAAAAATAACTTATATTGGTAATTTAAAATATTTTCAAATGTACCATTGCATTGACTGATACCTACTTTCTTGATAAAATCAATTATTCCAATCAAATGTGAAAAAAATATTTATAAAAACCAGAACATTGCCTAACCACAAAAACTGAATTCTGTACATTTATACAAAAGTTGGGAGATACTGAACCATACAGCAATTTCTAATATGAAAAATTAGAAGAAAATATTAATATCTTATTCTCTGAATTTTCATTCATCTTCTAAAATCTTAAATAAGATTTTATTTATCTAAGACCAAGAAAGAAAGCATGATCATGGGGAAAGGAGCGGAGGGGCTGATGGAGAAGCAGACTCCTTGCTGAGTAGGGAGGCCAATGAGGGTCTTGATCGCAGGACGCTGAGATCATGAGCTGAGCTGAAAGCAGACTCTCAATGGACTGGGCCACCCAGGCCCCCTCCTTCTCTGTTCTTGAAACAGTTTGATAATAGTCCTCTCAATTCATTATTTATAGTTACAGGTTACTCTTTACCTGCAATCTATTACTTAATATTCTGTCCTGTTAATATTCAGTGCTGATTTTTTTAAGGGCATTTCATGTATTTGTTTAATGATCCTGTCTTCTATTTGTTAGGAGAAAGGCTTTCAAAACCATGATACTTTTAGGAGAAAATATTTCCAGATTCCTACACTGAGCTATAGTGTCATAAAAATAAAAACACTAGATAACCCAATAAGTGCCCACATGCTCAATTTCAATTAATCTCCTGATTTCAACGAGTGAGCCCAATGGTCTCTAATTGCCATAGTAAAATAGCTTACAGACATTAATTGTTCAATAGTGATGATCTGACTTTGGAATTTTAATGGTTTTAACTAAATGGTCTTGATGAGAGAAATTCTCTCCCATAAAAGGATGCCACATTGAACCCCTGGCTTAAAATAAGGCTATAAATTAAGGGACATAACTTTGACGACACCAACAGTTTCCAGAATATGGAATGGTTAATTCTGTATCTGACCTATTCTCTTGAAGGGATGAGTTTCAATTTACCTGAGACTTATATGTTAAGAGGCTATAACATAAAAGCCATTGAAAGTTAAAATATGACTCTTTGCAAGTAAGACTCCATTAGGTGATGATGATAGCCCCAAAACAGCTTTCATATTAAAAGGAGAATGTCAGCCATAATTTCATTTTCAGAATGCAAAAGGGCATACTGTTTAGTAATTATGTTTTCCAACAGTAAGGCAGCAATAAAATTGTATTCCCATTTATCTTTCTTCAAAGAAAATGAATTTAATGCCACAAACCAGACCTTAAAGATAAAAGCAATTTTTGGAACTTAGGATGGAAATGACAGTAAGACAAGAACAAAATAACACTAAAATATCTTGAGGCTTAGTCACATAAAGTTGATGTCTGATTGCTTATGTTAATGACATTAACTCAGATCCAAAACAGAATCAATGAATTTTCATGGATTTAATCTCCCTTCTATCCTAGCTCACCCTTAGAAAAGAGAAAACCATCTCTGATAACTCAAAAGAAAACAGATGTCATATACAGTTGACCCTTCCTGACTGTCTTGGCTTGTCCAGGATGATAATGTGATAAGGATCAAGAACACACTGGTTCTGAGAGAGAACATAAACATGGACAGGTAAGCGTACTACACAGACCTAGTT
Organism: Spilogale gracilis; assembly: GCA_004023965.1. Classification (NCBI taxonomy): domain Eukaryota; kingdom Metazoa; phylum Chordata; class Mammalia; order Carnivora; family Mephitidae; genus Spilogale; species Spilogale gracilis. The sequence continues at coordinate 21,003 of PITA01012175.1, forward strand.
CTAATACAACAATAAAGCTGTTTCTCCCAAATAATAGCCTTTAACATACATATGTCACTAATATTATAAAATGACCTCAAAGATCCCTTGATGTTTTTATTTTATTTTTTAAAAGATTGTATTTATTTATTTGACACACAGAGAGAGGCAGCATAAGCAGGGGAGCACAGCAAAGGGAGCTTGATGTGGATGGGGCTTGATCCCAGAACCCTGGAATCATGACCTGAACCAAAGGCAGACACTTAACTGACTGAGCCACCTAGGCATCCCCTCACACAGATGGTGTGGTAAATCTAGAAACAACTAACTCCCTTAACTTAAATTCATCTTCTGTTTTAAGAAATGAAAAAGAGTGTTAAGCTTATCCTTTGTCCATTCTACCTGCCCATTCCAAGTATATGCAAAGATACTAGAGCCCACAGGTCGGTTACCAGGAAACAGTGATATGCAGTGCATAAGAACATGAAAAATAAGAGTTAGAATAGCATAGGTTCAAAGCCATCTCTTACTACGATGTGGCCGTGGGCAGTTTATCCAACCTCTCTTGCTCATCTCTACAAATGAATAGAAGAGTTTCAGCCCTATAGCACACTTAGGAGGGTTAAGTGAGGTAATGTAAGTTTAGGACACAATAAGAAATGAAATTTACTATGAGTAGTGACAGTGATGATAATTTTGTCATTACCGATAAATAAATAGGATATAGCCTGCAGTAATAATATTCTGATCCAAAGAGTATGGTTAATTTGTATGGCTTATACTATAGTTACAAAATCCAGTGACATAAAATAATAAAAGCCTGTTCACTAGAGTATTTAATGGTGAAACTGTATTGATTAAAAATACTTAAAAGAACTTTTTTAAGGTGGGGTATGTGGTAGACTGATGACCAAAAGTCCTCAGTTCTTCTCTCCTTCTTGTCTCCAAGGGGTTGCAGATAACTTTACAGGTTCTCCCACCAAGAAGCTATTTCCTCCCCTCTTGAATCTGGCTGGCCTTCCATCAATGGAAAGAGTTCTGAGCTTAGGCATCAAAATGAATTGCACATCCTTGCTCTCAGTCTCCCTATCTCTTTTTAGAACCCTACTCAGTCTGCACTCAGCAAGCCTATTGATAGATGAGAGACATTACTCTATTACCCTCTATAATCCTGGCCAATAGGCAAGCAGCCACCTAATGGGAAAAGGTACCCATCCTAGATGAGCCAGTCCCAGATGCCCTGAGAGCAGAACATAGCTTCAAGAGGCAGTCCGGTCAGTGTGAGTCCAGACTGGTTAAGATCAGCAGAACCATCTGACAAGTCTCAGAATATGCCACCTCCCAAACACAGTGCTTTGGCATATTTTAAGGGATATTCTAAGCTGAAGAAATCCAGAAATGTAAAGTGCAAGAGGTCTCTGACATTCCCCTGCAGTAAGTCTAAAACCCTCGTGTGAGAGATGCGCTCCTTCCTTCTTCCCTTCTAGATGATGTGCTCCATATACTTGGGGGAAAAGGATCATTCTTACCTCTGAAGATGGAGGGACACTGAGATGAATCTGAATGAGCAAGTCTTACTAAGGTTTTTACAGCTGACTACCCTTTGCCCAGACCCTTTTTGTTCTATCACATTTTTCATAATCTTCTGCTCTTCATAAAAGTGTAGCATAAAAATGCTTCTTCAGGTCCTCATTTCCTTCTGAAGACTTCTGTGTCACATAAAACTTATATTAAATAAATTTATATGTTTCTCTCTTGTTATCCTGTCTTTTGCTATAGAGACCCAGCCAAGAACCTTCTTAGAAGGGTAGCTGGAAAAAAGATAGTTTTCCTTCTCTATGCCCCTGAAGACACAGCAGACTTAGAAACAACAGTAAATGCTTTTTGTGTTAAATGAATCTGATTCAGCATGGCTTGCAAAGCAGACATGGCTAAGTGATATGGGGAGAAAAGAATACAAAAATTCCTACCACCCTGATAATTGTGGAAGCTGTGTAATAGATACATATGGAGATTCTCTATACTACAGACTCTATTCTTTGATATGTTTTGACATTTCCATAATAAAGACATTTATAATGTAGCTATTCAATCTTTTGAAATCAGAAATAAGCCCAAAATATTCCAGTGCAATAAGGAGACTGCCTTAGCAAAAGGCGAACAACATTTACTGGCATAATTTTAATACAAAAACAGAAAATAGCCAGAAAGTCTCTCTTAAGGTTACCATGTTATCAGATCTCTTCTGTTGGAACTACATTCAGAAAAGTTGAGGTATCTTTGAATGTAAGTGTATGTGTTCAGCACAAGTCCATAATTAAACACGATACTTGTTCCTTATTGCTTGATGTATTTGGAATGTCATGGTCCAAAAACAAAGGAAATGTGAGCCCAACTTATAGTAATCATTTAAATTTGGGTAGCTATTAGTATATCCTCTGGATGTCATGCTTCTGATTCTTAGTTCACTGATTTTTTATACACTGGTTCCATTAGATTCTGTTAAATTCCCTTAATAAAGTAAAGAAAGGGAAAAAGGAAGAAAATATGGTAAGAATACACAAGCACCCTGGACTATATATTTATGTATATATGCCATGTCTCTAAACTGAACAGAAACACAAATTATTTTAAAGTTAGTGTAAAGGTCTCTAGCTATTGTAAATATATTCTGAATAATAATCATTCCTAATAACCACTTGTTTTTTTACAGTTGACAGTAATGGTGACATGTTTACCCAAAACCTTTGAAACTATGGTTTTCTAATGGTCCCATTGTATTATAAATCTTTTTTTTTTCCTTTAAGCAAATAATATACCACAAATTTATGCTCCTGAATTCCAAAACAGATTCCTACTTTAATGTAAAAAAGTGATAATGTGGTGAATGGACAAAAGCAGCTTAGAAAACTACATAGTTTGGGAGAGTAAATTTCACCTTGGTGATATTTTTCACATCCTTGGCATCTTCTGTCAATAGTTATTCACACACATATTCAAATCAAATTTCTCAAGAGAAAATATAACAAGGCAAGTCTAAAGAAAAAAGCGACACTTACGATCACTATTTTAAAGACTTTCCTTTCTATGGAAGCAGCTTCCACAAAGTAGTCATGTCAGCGACAGTCCATCTGCCATTTCTAAAGAAGGCACAGAATGTAAACAGCCCCCCAAAAAGTGCTGTGTTGACATTCCCGATCACTAAGCAACAGCATTAAGTTGTTTCAGTCACTATGAATTCTAGAGATCAGAATTAACTTCATGCATGCTAAATCATTAAGCAACATTTTTCTACTCGGGAAGCTTGAAATAGATCAGCAACTTTTATTATAGTCAGCAGGAAGGGATATGTTATGACACTGACATCCAAATTGTAGTTTTAAAAATAACTCAATGGATTTGTGTAATAGTCTAGGACAGCACTATAACTTGGAATTGTTTAAATCTTATTTTCTTTTCACACTAAAAGGACTTAAGAATCGCTGAGCTGCATCAAGCAAGTGTCTTATATCAGGCCATTTGACATTTTCATGATGGGATAGATGTCACCTTCACTTCCCTCTGACCTCGGATGTCTCTTTATAAAACTCCTTTTCATGTGATTGTCAGGCTAGGGTAAACTATTCCCTTGATTCAGGAATTAGGTCTTTTGGGGAGGAAGTCCAGCGTGTTTCCATAAGCCTGAAGTGTGATCTGAATCACTCAACACCTTGAAACTGGGAAAGGATAAACACAAAGAAATTCAAAGGCTTTTGTTCAATCATCTGCTTGGCTAATACCACAAATCAATTTACAAGTGTCATAAACACAGTAATCCTGAAATAACTGTTAATGGCTTTTCACTCTGAAAACAAAGGAAATATTGTACATTCCAGCCGTATCCATTAAAACTCTGTTTCATGTCACTTAAGTGACAAGACAAAAGAATTGCTTAAAGTGTTAATGCATCCTCCCTGCGGAAGATAAAAGAAATGTTGATTTGTATTATAAGTAAACTTATTTTATTGGAAAAAAATCAGCTTTAATAATTATATTGGACAAATTAATATTAATTATACCATTTAACTAAATAACACAATATAATGTGGTTGCTCTCTGACAGAAATAAAACTGAATATAATCAATATTTTTGTCTGTTCTACCTTCATTTACCTATACAGCCTAAATTCTTTTTTTTTTTTTTTAAAGAATTTATTTATTTGACAGAGAGAAAAACAGCCAGAGAGGGAACACAAGCAGGGGGAGTGAGAGAGGGAGAAGCAGGCTTCCCGCCGAGCAGGGAGCCTGATGTGGGACTTTATCTGGGGTCTCCAGGATCATGACCTGGGCCGAAGGCAGTCGCTTAACCAACTGAGCCACCTAGGCGCCCCGCATCCTAAATTCTTATTAAGTAGCACGCTGCAATGATATCTAATCTGAATTATTTCATAATGGAGCGAAAAAAAAATCAAAATTCAAGATCACTTGACTGCAGGGATGAGAAAATAATCTCATATCCCAACATATAAGTCAAATTCTGAATCATTTCTCACAGCACACCTTATATACCAGTGATGGTCACCTAGGGAATTTTTTAAGAATTGAGAAATAACACGGATATACTGAAATACACAAAATTTAGGTGTATAGCTCAGTTAATTTTTACATATACATAGATACATATCTATATACATATATATGTATGTACATATATCGATATATATGTATATATATTTCGATATACATATATATATGTGTATATATATATCTGGTTAACCACTTCTCGAACCTTTTATGGAGTTTGGTCACAAAGACATTCATTCAGCTTCATTCCTAAAGGACTCCAGATGACTAGTTCACAACAAAGCAAAACCTGTTTGCATTCCCCCAAACTACTGGATCCCACCTAGAGTGGTATCTCTCCCTATAGCTGATGTTTGGATTTTTATTTTATTTTTTTTAATATTTTATTTATTTATTTGACAGAGAGAGCAATCACAAGTAGGCAGAGAGGCGGGTAGAGAAAGAGGAGAAAGCAGGCTCCCTACTGAGCTGAAAGCCTGATTCAGGCCTTGATCCCAGGACCCTGAGATCATGACCTGAGAGGAAGGCAGGGGTTTTAACCCACTGAGCCACCCAGGCGCCCTGATGTTTGGATTATGCGGGGGCAATGTGGGTTATATAAAACTCCTTTTCATGCGATTGTCAGGCTACGGTAAACTATTCCCTTGATTCAGGAATTAGGTCTTTTGGGGAGGAAGTCCAGCGTGTTTCCATAAGCCTGAAGTGTCTGGAGACTGCTACTGGCATTTAGTATGCAAGAATGCAGGAACCATAAACCCTAAATGGCCTATAGTGCTCAGCACAGTCCTGCACACCTTGAAAAGTCTCCAAGTCTCTACTGTCAGCTATACTGGTGTTGATCATGCTCAGTGAAAGGAAGGTTGTGTCATCAATAAACCAGGGGTAGGCTATACACATTACTATATGCAACTTTGAAAATTCTTCAACGCACGCTAAACATATAAAGGCAGGGAAATTACTTCACCTGATTCAGGGTTACATAAACTTACTTGACTAAGAAATTTATGTGGGCGCGCGTGTGTGTGTATAATTTTTAACAAAAGTCACACATGGAAGAAACTGCTTTATGAGTCATAATCAACAATAACTGAAATACCGATAATAATAGCTATCAGCCTTTAACGTTTATTGAGCAATTTCTAAATGCCATAAATTGCTTTACCATAAGAACAACTTGTTTAATTCTCACATCTTCATGATGTAGACATAATAATATCATGATAATAAGATCCATTTAAATACAGGGAAATTGGGGCACCTGGGTGGCTCAATACTTAGGCATCTGCCTTTAGCTCGGGTCGTGATCACGGAGACCAGGGATGAAGCCCCATGTGCAGCTTCCTGCTCAGCGGAAAGCCTGCTTCTCCCTCTCTCACTCTCACTCTCTAGCTGTCAAATAAATAAAGAACATCTTAAAAAAAAAAAATAGGAGCACCTGGGTGGCTCAGTTGGTTAAGTGACTGGCTTCAGCTCAGGTCATGATCCCAGGGTCCTGGAATTGAGCCCCACAAGGGACTCCTTGCTCAGCGGGAAGCCTGTTTCTCCTTCTCCCACTCCCCCAGCTTGTATTCTCTCTCTCACTGTCTCTTACTCTGTCAAGTAAATAAATATAATCTTAAAAAAAAAAAAAGAAACCAAAGCTTTGCAAATATATACATACATACATACATACGTACATACATGGAAACTGAAACACAAAAGGTCCCAGTTTTACAAATAAAATGTTGACTTGAATTTAAATGGAATTGAACTCAATCTAGAAACAATGGAATCTGTTTTTGGAACTACTGTTCTTAATTATTATAACTACAACTATTTGGGGAAAAAAATCTTTAAGATTTAAAGATATTTATTGGCTATCAGAATAAAACAATAATATAACACATCAAATTAATCAAATAATAAATGTATGAAGCAACTATGGAAATTTTCCTACTGATTAATTCCATCTGATCTTAACAAACATTTCCTAGAAAAATTGGTTAAAATACACAAATGGAACATTACCTTTGGGAAAAAATAGCTGCAACTAGATAAGCTGAAACTTTACCATTCAAAATTATGTCAACCAAGAAGGTCCCATCCCTTCTAATCTGAATGAAAGCATTCATGGATTGCATTCTCATCTAAAATTATCAAACTACAAACTAACTAAAATTTAAGAATTACAATATCTGGGAGAAAGTGACTATATGAGATTTTTGACCTAGCACCAAAGACTAACTTCAGGAAATGAGTTTTTAAAGAAACATCCTCTTAGATCCTTTTTCTTTCAGCTCCCAGCCCTATTTGACAATACCTATAATTACAGAAGACGGTCAACAGCTTTTAACAAATAAGCTATTGAAATCCAGCTGGCAATTAGATCAAAGCTCAATTTGTAGAATTTTTTTCCCTCAGTCTCTACTTTTCTCCTGTCATTAAATACTATTCCCTCTATTTACTTCCTCTTTATTTATTCCTTATATATTTCAAACTGGCTCAGTATCAAGAAAAAAAATTTTCAAGGAGTACTTTCAGATCAATTAAAAGCTCTTCTTTTATTCCTTATTAATAGACCAATAACACAAACACATGTGAAAATAGGTTTCAATGAGTCTTGAGATCAAAGATAAAACCAACCATAGGTAAGAAATTTGGATTTTTTTAAAAAGCCTAATGAATTATATATAATGTTTGATTATAACTAACAATTACATTAAAAAAATAGAAAACTGATCTTAAAAATTACCTAAGTTTTGGATGATTTTAATGGGATTTTCCACTTTCCTCTATTAATCAAATGTTTTTTAATGAGCACACACTAATTACAACACTAAAATAAGGGCTCAAGAGTTGTTTTTGCACCTGCCTTGTATACATGTTTGTAAGACTGTCCACTTCCTTATTGTGTCTGCCTAAAATATAGGAGACACTTGCTAAATTTTTCTGAATAAATGAATTTCATACATACATCCACAAAAGAATATACTCTGCATATTAAATGTAGAATGTCAATAAAACTTTAAATATAATTTTTCCCTCGTTCACCCAAAGATAACTCAGAAATTAAATTTTCTAAATTACTTGTTAAAGGAAAAATAGGCCTAAATATGTAAAACACTGATCTGAATATTGCTAGGCCTGTTGCAATAATAAACTATAACAGAAAAAATAGTCTCAATAAGTCTTATTAATTTTATCAGTGTCTACTTGAAGCCAACTATATTCATGGGTTTTAGTGGTTCCGACAAGTGCCAACGGAAGCATTACATTTTCTAAAATTTACCTTAGAATACTTACATCATAAACTGTGTGAGTTATGTAGGTGTTTTTTTCCACCCTATGTTGTGCTTTGGTAGTATTTGCAAGGTTTTAATCGAGACTTTGCTAAACTTCTAATTAAATGTAGCAAAATGACTACCTCAAGTGCTTCAGCTATCCTTATTCAAAGTATCAGGTTGCTTCTTAATGTTAGATGAATGCTTCACAGAAATAACAGTAGTATTGAGGCACCTGGCTCAGTTGTTAAGTATTTGCCTTCAGCTCAGGTCATGATCCCAGGGTCCTGGGATTCAGCCCCACATCGGGCTCCCTCCTCTGTGAGAAGCCTGCCTCTCCCTTTCCCACTCTCCCTGCTGGTGTTCCCTGTTCTCACTATCTCTCTCTCTGTCAAATGAATTAATAAAATCTTTAAGAAAACAAAACAAAACAAAACAAAAAGACACTGGTATTCAGGATATAGGTGAATTCACTAAAAATACTTGTCCAGACACAAATACCCTTTCATGAATAGGGTGTAAGAATCCAGCAAACCCGACACCTGTAGACACTCTGGTTGCATTCCAGGTTTAGGATTCCACTCATTCATGCACAGAGAGTTTCCTTCTCTGACTCTAGTTGGAAGGACAGCTGAACCCTGTTGCTAGAATATCCCATCTGCCACTAGGGAAGCTTTCTTACAGAGTTCCATCACAGTTCCTCAAAGTTTTAACATCTGGGACTCTACTGAGCAGAAAGAACAGAGTAAAACTGCATGTGTACTGTTTGCGCGTGTGTGCACCCATGTCTATATATTTGACAGCTACTAAATTTTTGTCCATCTGGGGACCGTCAACCTAACACAGTCCTTGTCACAAAACACCCCATAGCCAGGTTATGAGAGAGAACTTAGTCATCTTCCTCTGGGTCTTGGAAGCTACCAATGTCTACAAAAAGAAAGTAAATGGGAACTAGGGTAATCTAGGGAGGGAAACGAAACAACAGAGACTTTGGACACAGAAACAAACTGAGGGACTTGGAGGGAGGGGGGTGGAGGGATGGGAGAGCCTGGTGGTGGGTACTGGGGACACCTAAAGCGTGGAGCACTAGGTGTGGGGAATGGGGAATGAATCTTGGAACACTGGAAAAAAAAATTTTTAGTAACAATAAAAAAAAAAAAAGAACCTAATAATGGAAAAATGAACCAATTAGATTAGGTGAGGATGCCACAAACATTAAAAAAATCATTACATGCTCTAAACCTCCCACTGGGGGCATTTTCTCAAAAAAAGATACTGTTATAAATCTGAAAAAGTTACACACCATTAGCCTTAAACTTAAGGCCATTGGGGAGCCTGGGTGGCTTAGTCATTAAGTGTCTGACTCTTGATTTTGGCTCAGGTCATGATCTCAAGGTGGTCACGATCTCAGCAATGGGCTCCATCCACACTTAGCTCAGGGAATTTGTTCTCTCCCTCTCCCTCTGCCCACCCCCTCCAACCCCAACTCCACACATGTGTGCATGCATGAGTGTTTTCCCTGCCTCAAAAAACAAAACAAAAACCTAAGGTCATTTTGCAGATTTTAATGAACAAATCAACAACCTGTACTTGATTGTACTTGAGTGTGATTTTATTTTTCTTTAATTGTTAAAGGCACTTAAGGATCATATTGTGACTAAGAGGGCCACCATCATTAACAATGTCTAGTGAATATTAAAAACATGAACCATAGACGCTGATATATTCCTTTGGGGGGGGAACAAGGCTGTATGATGAAGATAACCAGATCATAGCTTGGGTATCTCATTTTTTGATTTTCTGTCCTTATATGATTTTACAACCATTTATTATTTTTTCTGTTCTTCTGTTTCACCCCCACATTTTCTTTTCCACTCTCTGAAGCAACATCCAAAGCAATTTATCAGTTAAAAATGCTAAAGGCCAAATACTAACTTTAGACTTTTTTCACCTTGAAATTTGGAGTTCATAAAACTACCTCTCTTATCAGTTCAAAACTTATAGGTGGAACATAATGAAGGAAATCAACTATCATCAATGAGATATAGGGTATATTAAAGAAATAACATCTATGCATAATTGCAGTCTAGGTATTGTCCAGGTGGTATTTCTTTACTCAAATTCATAAAAAAGGCATAAGCAGTTTTGTTACAGATAGTGTAATAGATACGTGAATTCCTAGGTATGTTAGAAAATGTAAGCTTGCCACTCTACAAATCCTAAAAAGCAATCTTATTCTTTTAAAGTCATAAAATACAAAGTAATATTTCTAGGTAGTAAAGAGAAATTTATAAATAGCTTTTAATTTCCTTCAGCTCATCATTACTCTGATGATAGCATTAGAGCTGACAAAGTTGATGGACCATCCTTTGTACTTTTATGAGATGAATTAAAGCAGAATCCAGGGCCATTGACCTAGATCCCTGAACTGTTCATATCTTGTACTGGCTTTTCACAAATAAGAAGAACAAGAAAGCAATATCAACTTTATATGTTATTCTTAACTGACTGCCTTCTTTTATTCATATGATAATGAGCTAGATACAATTTTCTGAGGTAAAATTATACAGTTTGTCTAAATTCATATGATAAAAATATAACATAATCTTATGATTGTTGATTCTAATATTAACTTGTTTTTTAATGGTATTAAGTTTATATCACATACCATTTTAGATTGGTTTTTATTTATTTTGTAATAAAATATATCCCTGGAAAAGTCCAAAGGGAAAAAATCAAACTCATTACTATATAAAGCATTAAATATAATAATTAGCTTGCTAAATAATAATAATTGAATATTATGCATTTCTCCTCTTCCTCCCCACCCCTGAATAAAACTTTAGAAACTTTTCTATAGAAATATATATGAGACATAATACCATGTATGATTTATCCATCATTACATAAATGCTATTATGTATCTATGATATTCTGTTAAGTAGAAAAGATAAGTTATAAAGGGATATTCACTGAACTAACTTGTAAGGGTCATGGGGCTCTTCCTGGGAAAGTCAGAAGTTATTAGTTATTCTAATATTAGTTGAGGAAAATAATAATTGAAGGAAAACTGTGAAAGATTTCAAGCTAATCTGGTTACAAATTTATAATTAGGGCAGAGCTCACTGCTAGTGCTATGAATGATCTTAAGTTCATCAACATTTCACCATTAATTAATTTATTGTATTGTTTTAAAGGACCAAAATGGAGCCACTTGTTTTAAGCCTTACATCAACAAAACAAAACTGAAAATGAAACCACAATTTCAACCTCTCCTAGGAGTGTAATCTTAAAACAGTTAATTTGGAATTTCCTGGTAGGCAGTAGTAGGGAAAGAGGACTGATAGACCTATTCTATCCCACACAGGTGAGGTAAATTCAGTTTTTCCTTGTTCCTGCACTCTTCTGCCTCTAAGTCTCCCATTTTTTTTTTTAAAGATTTTATTTATTTATCAGAGAGAACGAGAGAGAACACAAGCAAGGAGAGTGGCAGGCAGAGGGAGAATGAGTCTCTGCTGAGCAAAGAGCCTGCCATGACACTATACTTGATCCTAGAACCCTGAGATCACAACCCTAAAAGGCAGACGCCTAACCAGCTGAGCCACCCAGGCATCTAAAGTCCCATTTTCTATAGTGTTTCAGAGCTCCTTTCTATTTGCTCTATAGATGAGATGCTGCCTGATTCATGAATCATTACATAAAGTCAATCTGATCTTTAAATTTACTCAACTGAACTCTGTTTTCTTAACAATTAGTTGTCCCTGAGTACAAAGAACATTCACCCTAGAACAATTTTCTTTCACATTGTATTTTGCAATTCCAAAGACACTACTATATTCATTGATATGTCTGGAGTCACTAACAAGTGACAGCGACAAAAAAGGTGTTATGTAAGTGTTCGGGTCAAACTTCATGTGAACTAAAAGTGACTTTTTAGACACTTGGCTCTTCTTCCTTGTTCTAGAGCTCTTTCCCTTGAATGAGAGAACTCAAACTATCATCCTTTGCTACTCACATATCATTAATGAATGACAGCTGTAGAAATAGTCTGTTTTCATAAATATTGTGATTTGTCATACAATCTGAATGGCTAAGAGAGTGAAAAAGGAAGTGAAATGTACCCATGATCAGGTATAATTAGTGCAATTTATTACAGAATAATTAGTAAATAAAAAACTGCCACCCAGTCACCCAAAGGGACTTCTTTTTGGAAAAAGAGTTCCAGGCAGGAAGGCAATTTCCATAAAGTAAAGCACAATGACAACTATTATATGGCAATGAAGCATTTCTTTAGAAGTGATTTTTCTCAGCAAGAATTCTGCATTTTGCTCCTTACACTTTTAACTAGACAATGCTGAATCTCAGCAAAGTGCTATATAATTGCAGAAGAATCCCTTCTCGGAGCAACCAAAAATCACCTCCATTAAGTGCTGAATCATTCAGTAGAGGATAATGGTACTCAGAAGATAAGTGCTGGCTCTAACAAGTCACTTCTGCTTGTTTATCAGGTTAGAATTGCCAGTAAGGGGTTGGCTATGAATTCTCTTAAGCAAGAAAAAGAGGGGTTTTTTTTGCATTTTCTCTCTCTCTCTCTCTCTCTCTCTCTCTCTCTCTCTTAACATGGCTGGAACAATCTAGTTTCTCCAGAGATGGGTCACTTGTCATATGAGGTGCTACGTGATACCAAAAAAAAAAAAAAAAAAGTGATCTGCAGACTGAGGAAGCCATGCATATGAAGAAATAACTGTGAGACAGGTTCATGAAGTTCTACCCATTCCTAATACACATCCTCTGGGGAGATGATGACTCCTATGTTGGTGATCTGGTTCCTCCACACTCTCTAACTGGGCCGTATTAACCAGGTATGATAATAAAGGGAAGCCTCACTATAATGAAGTCAAGAGGTTTGGGAGGGGGAACTCTCATGTCCTATCACTTTTTGTCAATTGCAGACCCAACAGGAAAAGACAGATCTTGTATACTTGAATAGTACTTTACTATCTCAGCAGGAGGAAGGAAGGCTTCCCCTCCCCTGGCAAGTCCAGCCAATGAGAGGCAGTCTATGAAAAACAACTATACCTCAAAGTCCCAGTTTATTCCAATGGACGTTTTGGTCATAACAGCCTCCCCAGCTCTCCATTTCCCATATAAAATATCCTTCCTGGGGTGCCTGGGTGGCTCTGTTGGTTAAGCCACTGCCTTCAGCTCAGGTCATGATCCCAGAGACATGGGATCGAGTCCCACATCGGGCTCCCTGCTCGGCAGGAAGCCTGCTTCTCCCTCTCTCACTCCCCCTGCTTGTGTTCCCTCTCTGGCTGTGTTTCTCTCTGTCAAATAAATAAAATCTTTGAAAAATAAAATAAAATAAAATAAAATAAAATAAAATAAAATATCCTTCCTCTCCTCTGTTCCTCAGACTATGTTTTTGCCATGTCTTGGTTGTCATAGAGGACCATTCTCTGCTGTTGCTGAATAAGCCCATCTTCTGCTGGTAAAGTAGCTGGCATTTTTATTGTAAGGTTGACACAAGTAGAAAAGATCTAAGTTAACAACCTTTTAAAAACGAAGACCTTCAAGGGCATTATAAGGACCAATGGTAAGCCACCCTAAGATGGGCCAATTTGGAATGAAGATTATTTTGAGATAAAAAGCAATCAAAACCCAGCAGATTCAGGAAAAGCTCTTTACCTCACCCTTCAACTACTTAAAAATAATTTAGATATAGGACCTGCTCTGAGAAGAGAGTTATCACCATAGATATAGTTATCTATACCTATTATGATACGAATTACTATGAGAAATAAGGGGAAAACTAGCAAGGCCTGTTTGATTCAAGTCCTCTATATCCTACTGTTTCTGAGTGCCCCACAAACACTTCTTTCCCAAACATTTACTCTTTTTCTCTTCCTGAGGACTGTATTAATTCCCTTTGAGGTACCAGACCCATACCCCTTCCCCTTAGTTCAGAATAATGTATATACCTCATTTTGCCCGAAATTGTTTGGAATTTCCACATTTGTGTGGATTCCCAATACATGCAAAATTAAACTGGACGTTGCCCCATTAATCTCTCTCATGTCAATTTGATTCTTAGTCTAGCTAGAAGGACCTTAAAGGGAAAGCGCAATTTTCCCTCCCTGACAGTATCTCATTACTTTTAGATGAAAAGCCTTCTATGTTCCACAAAGTCTAAATGGTCTCAGCCCTGCACACATTAGCTCACTGTCTCCCCCTTGATCATAACTGCTCTCAAACTCCTTACTATTTCTTGCCACATGATTTCCTTCAATCGAGAGCATACTTCACTTCTTTCAATTTTTGCTTAGACAATTTTTTATCTTTCAGGTTTCAACCTAGCTTTACTTTCTTAAAAACCTTTCCAGTATCACTGGGCTACAGTTATATTGTTTGTTTTTTCCACGTTTGGAACACTTGACCAACATCTCCCTTTTGCCTCCGTCCCCAACCCCTAGTAACCACCATGCCATTGTATGAGTTCAAGCTCTTCTAGGTTCCACATACAAGTGAGAATATACACACATAAGTTGGAACAGTATTTATCTTTCTCTGTCTGACTTATTTCACTTAACACAAGGCCATAGCATATTATTTGTTTACCTGGCTGTGTCTCCTCCAAGACTGAAAGCTCACAGGACCCAGGAATGTTCTTTATTTATCCTCATAGAGCATCTGGCACATGAGAAACTGTTTGGTAAATGTCAGCAGAATGGGTAAACTTGAAACTTGTACCAATTATGTTATCCACCAAGACTTTACCTTTCTTATATTAGACCACATCAGAGCTTCACAACCATCTATTAAGAGATGTATTATGTGCCATGTACCATGTTCAGGATTTCAGATTCATTATCTGTGGTATTGGTTTTGTGTTCCTCTCCTGAGATTATAAAAATACTTGAGGGCAGGGGGTGTTTTAATCATCTCTGTATCTGCATCACCAAGAAGGCATGCAGAAAAAATATGGTTACACAGCAGGTCTGTCATTCATTCTATCCCCTTACCAAGGGACCAACCCTCCTGGAATGTAAGGTAATGGCACTGACTGATGGGAGAACCCTTATCTATGAAATGTTAACTGTTTAACTTTGCCTATGGCAAACAAACCTGGAATCTATGGCTTATGAGACACAGTGTTTTTAGAAAAAGCTATGCAATTATCTGAATATAAAATTGAGATTTTTATACTTTATACTCCATTTGTGTAAATAATGAAAATGTCACACATCACTTACAGATCTCCTCTATAAAAGTGGGTCCAGCACATGCTCTGATGCAGCAACAAAGATCTGGAAGCTTCATTCACTGGGATTCAAGGACTTCTCCTTTGGGTAATCATAAGGTACAGGAAAACAGGAAGTTATTGACCTCCAGTGAATGAAGTTCCCAGGTCTTTGCTTGCATTAGACCATGGGCTGGGACCAGTCTTATACAGGCCTTCCTGTGCTTCATGACTAAAATTTGAGTAAAGCTAGATATCTGGTTAGATCCATAATTCACAGGAGTCTATAATAATTTGACCCACTGTATTATCTTAGCCTCTAATAGGTGTCTCTTAACAGAACACATTTTTACATCTATTCGACACACCGGGCGGAAATTCTGAGTGAGAGTTCATTGGATATATCTGGTAAACATTCATATGTTGTACCTTTCCAAAATTATACATTGATAATTATGTTATTGATATAGTCTCCCTTTCCAGAATTATAACCACTGAAAATGGTGAAGAAGACTGATTGTTTGCACTAAGATGGAAGGAACATGTCCACTGTTTATTAGGAGGCTTATTAATATAATCACAGTAGATTGTCAAGAGGGCCACCAATACACTCAAACTCTGGACCTTATAGCTATAACAGATCTACAGAATCGATCTGTATTTTGATCTCTAATCCAACCCTATAATCAGTAGACCACAGAGATGGCCCAGATAACATTTCTTGCATCAGAGTAAAGAATTTGTAATATTAAAATCAATTTGGTTCCCGTTGTTAACCAAGGATCTGTTCTTCAGTCCCGCAGAGATGAGGCAAGAATGGAACTCTCTTTGAAGCTAACAAAAGCTTAAGATCAGATCATCTCCATGGGATACAAAGCAAACTAGGGAGAACTGACAGCCAAATGGTATTTGAAGTGTTCCATCAGAACAAGTACTTCCATAACACAAATCATTCATGCATTATAGGAGACAGTTTTGTTCTCTCTCCACAATGCTTGAAGTATTGTATGGTTTTAAAATATATGATGTTCTACCTTCTATTGACTGAAAATAGCATGATTTTTTGAGAATTGTTATTATATTTGTTCATATCACATTGAAAGGTACTTTCAATATAAAATTAATTTTACTCACAATTCTTAAATTACAATATGCCTCCATATAGAGGCAAAATGTTCTACTTGTCAAAAAAAGAGCAAGTGCAAAGATAACATTAATATTATTAATAATAATGATAATATCATTTTAAATTTCTCACCACAAATTACACTTTTCTGATCCCTTCTCTTCCTCTATTCTTGCACCTATGTAACTCCTTGATTCTTTTCTCTCATTATCTCGGATTCTCTGCCTCATATTTATTTCCCCATCCTCTAAGTCAGACTCTGTTATAGTCCTTTCGCTTGATACATTTCCAATCTATGCCCTATCTACATATTAATTTCCAGTTTTCCCACATTTCTTTTAATTCTTCTAAAATGCACATTCTCTCCTCTCTATGCTTCCTATCAGCTCACCCTACTCCCCTGAATTCACTGTCAACCATACTGTTGGAATTATATGCATATATATTTCAAGAAATCTAAACAACAACAACAACAACAACAACAACTCATATACATTGGTTTAATTGTTCTGCTCTAATTTAAACATGGACTTCCCCCCTTACAGTATTCTGTTCTTGGCAGAATAGACAACTTTTATATATCTGCCTCCCACTTCTTCTCATTTTTAAATAGCTTCCCACAGATTTTGTCCCAGGTGTGGGCTCATGGTCTAATAAGGGGGGACACTTACAACCTCTAACCTCTCCAGGTCCCTGTGACAGGTCCAAGAGATGATCCTGTGACCCAGAAGTGGGCAAATGATTCCATAAGAATTTCTAAACTCTCTTTTCCTTTGTAGTCATGATTCTATGAAAGCATGAGTCAGAAATTGCCAATGACCATGGTTCTAAACTCATGGAGAAGTAAATGAGAAAAGAAGAGAGAAGAAAAGAAAAGAGAAGAAGAAACAAAGAAAGAAATGTACACAAACAACCACCTCCATTTTGACCTCAGTCTGTATGTGTGTGTTTGTTTTTTATTCTGTAATGTTCTAAGTTCTCCTTTCCAGCTTATTGTTTAACTCTGGCAAAAGACCTGAGGGAAGAATCATCCCATGATGGGAACCCAAACTATCCCCTTAAACAATAAAGACTGCATGACTGACCCCAAGAAAATGACTGACCTGACCATTACCACCCAGCTGCGGTATCCACTGACCACTGGTCCCACCTTTTCCTTATATGAACCTAGAATTACTTTCAGCCTTTGAGACATTAGTCCAATTATCTTCCCGGTGTTGGCCTCACTAAAATAATCCCTTTCTTGCTTCACCTTCACTTGTCTCTCTGCTTCGGGTTTTGTCAGTGGTGCATAGCGGAGCTTCTCTGTTTGGGACCTCTGCAGCCAGCTGTTCTTACACCCTCAGGCCCCCGTCACACAAAGAGAAGCAGAGATGGATATGAGATTGGAGTCCTAGTACCAGGTATCTCTAAGGTCAGGTCCACCTATATTTTCACAGAGTCTTCATGTATGACATAATACATTATTATTTCTGTATTTAGTATTCAGTAGCTTGAGTTAAGCTTTGTCACTTGCAGTATCTATAAAAGATACAAAAATCTATATATTTGAGTACAGATCTTAACCCAGTGGTAGACCAGGAATAATCTTCAATTTGCAGAAAAAACAAGTAAATATTTATCAACTAAGAAATTAAGTGCAGGGGCCTCTGGGTGGCTCAGTCGTTAAGTGTCTGCCTTCAGCTCAGGTCATGATCCCGGAGTCCCAAAAATAGAGCCCTGCATTGGGCACCCTACTCAGTGTGAAGCCTGCTTCTCCCTCTCTCACTCACCCTGCTTGTGTTCCCTCTCTAGCTGTGTTTCTCTCTGCCAGTCTTTAAAAAAAAAGAAAGAAAGAAAGAAAGAAAGAAAGAAAGAAAGAAAGAAAAGAAAGAAGAAACTGAGTGCATAATGGGATGTTAAAAAAAGAAGTTCCAGGCACCTGGGTGGCTCAGTTGGTTGAGCTACTGCCTTCGACTCAGGTCAAGATCCTGGAGACCTGGGATGAGTCCCACATCTGGCTCCCTGCTGGGCAGGAGGCCTGCTTCTCCTTCTCTCACTCCCCCTGCTTGTGTTCCCTCTCTGGCTGTGTTTCTCTCTGTCAAATAAATAAAATCTTAAAAAAAAAAAAAAATAGAAGTTCCAGCTAAGACAACAAGAAACTATTCAAAAGAGTACACTACATAAACTACAGCATTCACCATGGAGAGATGAAACTCCTCACCACATCAAAGATTTAAAAAAAAAAAAAAAGAAAGAAAAGAAAAGAAAAAAAGGATAAAACGTTAAACAGAAATTAGAAGAGTATTTCCTTGAGGAAAATTGTGCTATGATTGTCGTTAACACACTCCCCCAGGGAGGAGACATGCTATGGCTCTATCTTCTAAACTCATATTAAATGAGAGAGGATTAAGACTTGGTGATGATTTTACAAACTCACTTACAATCATTTATTAAAACATAAGTGTGGATCAGTGGAACAGAGCACACTTCTTCACTAGATAAGTGTCCTGACATTTGATAAGTAGCAAATAGTTAACAGTAAAAGAACCACAAAAGAAAAGCTAAAGTCTCAGCTTTGCTTTATCAGCCTTTTTCATTTGCTTAGCAAATTGTGCTTCATTGACATTATAAAACTTCCAATTCAAATTGCATACCCAAAGGCAGATAATTTATTTTTCATTGTTTTAGAATAGGCCTAACATTTTCCTTTACATTTTTATTTAGGGGCCCTAGGAGAAGTGGACGATTCAGAACAGGAAAAAAAAAAAAAAAAAAAAAAAAGAGTTACTTTTGAAGGAAAGTGGAGGAAAGTGGAATTTATTAGCTAAAATATGCCTCAGTGGCAAAAAGATTGTTTTAGGCTTATTATCTTTAAGAAACAGCAGGCACATGAGAAACTTGGAGTTATCTTTTTGTAAAACACATTTACATTTATCAGAGCAATCTCCCTTTGTAAGGGTGTCTTCCTGGCTGTACCAGAAGGGGGGGGGCATGAGGGGGATTTCTCTAAATCTAGAAGCTCTTCTCAATAAGAAGGCAACAACTTAAATCTACATAATAACCTGCCCTTTGTTTACTGTGCTTTTCCTGGTAACCTTCCATATTAGGTCTCCCCTTTTCTCCAACTCTTCTTTTGCTTTAAAGGAAAGAAGGTACTTAAGGTCATGACTGGGGCCATTTTGGAGTTACTCAGTTTTCATAAGTATCTCCCATATATAAGAAGGTATACATGTTATTAAACTTACATTTGTTTTTTCTCCTGTTAATTTGTCTTTTATTACAAGGGTTTTCAGTTAAGAACCTACAAGAGTACAGGGAAAATTATTTTTCCACATCCACACTTTTCAAAGAACAAAACAATGGATAATTCTACCTCCATGATCTCTTATTATAACTTCAAGCAATTTTTCATATGCTTTTTTGTGGTAGTAGTGGTATTACTTTTGTTTAAGTCTTGCCCTTGTAAGTCCCATTCAGTGCCTTTGCCCATTAGTCAAAGGGCAAGTAATGTTTAAGCAGCTGCTCCTTCTGTCCTTTTGGAGCACTAGAAACTCTCACAAATTAAATGTTGTTTGCTCTTTCACTTCTATCCTAACCTTCTTGGTATGGTAATTGTTTATGTAAGGAAAGTAATTCTGCATGAACCTTTAGCTCCTTATTATAACACTCCTCCCCAAATACATGAAGTCCAGCTTTGTCTATACTCTGTAGATGTAGAATGGGGACTGAAAGGCAAATTGTGTCTTATAAACAGAAACAAATTGGTGGAATCATATTTATGGCAAACACAGAAGAAAGAGAAAAAGAAAGGAGGAAGAGGAGGAGGAGAAGGAAAGGAAAATAGAAGGAGGAAAGAGAAGGAAAGAAAAGGAAGGGAGAGGAGAAGAGAGGGGAGAGGAGGGGAAGAAAGGGGAGGGGAGGGGAGGGAAAGGAGAAGGTAACAAAAAGGGAAGGAGAGAGAAGGAAGGAGGGAGCCAGAGGGAGGAGGAAGGAAGAAGGAGAAAAAAAGCCAAGTTCTGTCTATAAATTATCATTTTAGTAAGTATAATTACAATAATAATAATAATCTAAAATATCAGAATGGCATGACAGCATCTGGCACACAGCAAGAATTCCATAAATGTTTATTAAATCAATAAAAAGGAATAAATTAATGACCCATAATTTTATGCCAATTAGGAATACATTAGCATGGACTTTCATGAAATGGAAGTGAGTAGACTGAAAGCTGAATTGTGGTTAACTTCACTTCTGAAGGTAAAAATACATTTTATCCTGGGATGTGAATCCAACTTAGTAATTATGTCGACTATGTTAGTTTTCACTGTGGTGTACTTTTGCTAATATAATCATTTCATTTGCAGAAAAAGAATATATGTATCCCCATGTTTACTGCAGTATTATTTACAATAGCCAAGGCACAGAAGAACCCAAGTATATATCAATATATATCAATATATATTTGATTAAGAACAAATGGATCAAGAAACTGTGACACACACACACACACACACACACACACACACACACACACACACACATCCTGGAGTATTATCCAACCATAACAAAGAATGAAAATGTACCATTTTCAACAACAAATTGTCTTTTGTATGTGGTCACTGTTTTTCAAATATCACTCAAAATGTAACCCTAGTTTGTTTTTCTAAGCCCATGAGTAATATGAATTCTGATTAATTTATTTTTCTAGTAGAGAAACTAAAAAATAACCTGCTTGATTCTAACCTTTATATTTTTTTTAAAAGATTTTATTTATTTGACACAGAGAAACACAGCCAGAGACGGAACACAAGCAGGAGGAGTGAGAGAGGGAGAAGCAGGCTTCCTGCCAAGCAGGGAGCCCGATGTGGGACTCGATCCTGGGTCTCCAGGATCATGACCTGAGCTAAAGGCAGTCGCTTAACCAACTGAGCCACCCAGGCGCCCCAACTCTAACCTTTATTGTTAAAAGTCTCATAGCCTTTCCACATAATAGCAGTAGGAAGCACAACTGTGACACACACAAATGTATTCAATGACATTGTCAAGTTAGAGCATCCCAGAATCATCATTGGGAACCTTTGACAGGAGCACAGGGGTGAAAGATGCAAGACATTCACCAGCATCTTAACAAGCATTAGAACACATTCTGCTTGACCCTTGATTTCTGAATAAATATTCCATATTTGTTGGTTGGCTTTTGTTTGTTTGTTTTACATATGCTTATTTTTAAAAAAAACAGGGATATATCCAACTGGTTGAGAATCTAATCTATTCCTTCCCCAGCTAAGCAAGTTTTCTTTTATAGCTTCTACCTCAGCATTTCTAAACTTTAATAACTGCAAAATAGTTCATTTCTTAAAGGAAATACAATATTTATTTTCTAAACTAATCTAAAGCACTATGCTGTATCTATATATTTATACCAAACTTAATCAATAAACATTTGGTCTTACCATAAGCCCATAAATCAGGTTGATGATAATCATTAAAAAACATTGGTACTTCATTTAGGTAAGCACATCAATTTTTCTCCTTAACAAGATTTACCTCTTGGGGCATGTGGAATCAAACTTACTAATTATGTTGGCTATATTAAATTCCAGTGTGGTGCTGTAGGCAGTGTTTCTAATATAATACTTTTTTTTATATTTAGACGATAACTATTTTAAAAGGATATGCGAAATGCCTATACAAGCTGACTCTTGATTTCCATAAGTGAAACAGCAAATTAAGTCTACAGTAGATGCACGCAAAGCTTTGTGATTAAAAATGTGTACTTACGACAGCTCCTCAGATTAGACCCTCCTTCAAGCAACAGCTGCCCTGTTTGGAGTAATGACACAACCTTTATGGTCCTGACTTAAAGCATTTTTAATGAAAATAATATGTCTGCCACTCAGATTACATTTACCGTACTTAAAGTACAGACTCAGCATTGCTGGCACATGAACTTGAAAAAACACCTTCATCATTTGCAGAGCTTACACACAGTAGTAAATGCAACAGAGAATGAGACACTGATAACACACAGTTTCAACATAATGAAAACTGCAAGGTGAAACACTGTCAGCTCTTCTTTCCCCTGTTTAAAACTGATACCAAAATAAGCCCTTCGGCTCAAGGCATAAGTACAAATCCTGCCTCAGAAGAAGTATTTCCAAACATACAAAGGTTATATTCATAAGCTGAGCTGCAAAAGACAATTTTCCTGCTGTGAGGCTCGACAGGACCAGCACAGTCAGCAGGATGTTAAAAATCCTTTTGCAGACATATGTTAGCAAAGCTACCGGATGGGTCCAAGGCTCATTATGCTTGCTGACAATCATTTAGAAAAAGCACGAACCAAACACTTCTATGACAGTGAGTGGAAATACAGATCAGTCAATATTTCAAAAAAGAAGAAAAAGGTGTCCTTTAAAAATCTCCTATTTGAAGAGTTATTATCTACTACTAATTGCATTTATCAATGTTCAGAATTTATTTTATTTTATTTTTCTTTATTTATACGGTAAGTTTATACTGATGGTCCTAAACTGCTGTTACAAGAAAACCAAGTGTATGGCCAGAATGGTAGGGCTTCTTCCCACTGCTGGATACTTAATTCTCTGTGAAGAACAAAGAATAAAAAACAAAACCAAAAATCAACATCAGGAAAACTATATAGGCTACTTCTCCAATTTTTTTTTTTTTTTTTGCAACTGACTGACCACAAAAATGAAAAGATGCAGGTAAATATATCTATAAAAATAAGGAAACAGAATTGGGTTGATCTGTCTGATACTGTTATAAGTTTACATTTTATATTTCCAGGGGATAAAAATTTTCAGAAGTCCTTCTTTGTTAACTGCAAAATTAACAGTTTCATAACAAATCTTTTGTCCTGTCCTTCCCTTAAGGGAGCCACTAGTTCATTATTACAGTTCAAATATGTATTAAGCAGGAAGACCCCCTTTTATAAAAGATCCTATATCAATGCATGAAACCATATAATATCATTTATAGATTAATAGAAATGAGAATTATTGTGTTATTAAAAATAATTACAACTATCATCATAGTTAACATTTTTGTGTGTTATCATCATAGTTAACATTTTGTGTGCTGTACTCATCTTTATGGCATTTGATGTTCACAGTGATTCTCCACAAAATTCCTTTTACAAATGAGGGAAGGGGTGTGTGCGATCCCTGAAGAGATTTAATTGAACGCCTACTATATTCCAGGTATAGGTCAGGGGCTGGAAGTAGAGAGTGAGGAAGACGTGGCTCCTTCCCAAATTGTATTAGTCAGGAATAACTGATTAGAATTTGACACCAAAATAAGCCAGTAAGAAGTCAAGAAAAGAAAGGATATACTAAACCAAGGTGTTTAATTGGTTCATTAATGACTAAGACCAGCTGGTCTTTTTTCTAACCTAAAATGGTTATGTAGCTGGTCCTCATTGTTTATCTAGTTACTGAAGTTAACATGTTCCCCCCAAGTCAGTACTCGGGTGCTCTTAAGGTCACATACAAACATGTAGAGAGCATGGGAAAATTCGAGTTGCCTAACACACCTGTTTCAGCTGAAACATGGTAATTGCCCTCCCTCTTTCAATTCTCATACTGCATATGAGTGTCCTTTCTACAGTCTATTTCATTTTTCTCATTTTTATGCTTTTCATTGGTGATTTTGCGATAGAAAATAGCTTGCTGTTGAAAGCAAATTGATGAAACACTACCTGGTATTCTTTTTTTTTTTTTTTAAGATTTTTTATTTATTCATTTGACAGAGAGAAACACAGCGAGAGAGCAAACACAGCGAGAGAGAGAGGAGTGAGAGAGGGAGAAGCAGGCCTCCCGCCGAGGAGGGAGCCCAATGTGGGACTCGATCCCAGGTCTCCAGGATCACGACCTGAGCCAAAGGCAGTCGCTTAACCAACTGAGCCACCCAGGTACCCCACCACCTGGTATTCTTAAGAGCAAGAAGTCTGTGATATGTCTTGTGGAGAAAACAGATGTAATAAGTTTCATTCAGGAAGGAGTTACACTGTTGTTGGTCCCTCAGTCCAGTATTAATGAATAAACAATATACATTAAATAAGGTGTAATTAAACGAAAACATACTTAAGACAAGGTTATGAATTGATCAGTTTTCCAAATGTTGTGACCAAAAGCTAACAGAAACCTAACCCTGTATTTCTTCTAGGAGCCAAGATTTAGCATTCACTTAGTATTTAGTATTATAGAATATAACTACCATGAATAATGAGAATCAGCTGTAAGTATTTTGTTTTTAGTTAGATTTTATAAAATCTCTCATATTTCTGAGTTTCACAAAACCATTTATAGTAATCCATAAAAGATTAAGCAAGAAAATTTCAAAAGTAAAATAACATTATTAATAAGTAAATTTGTAGAAGTAAATAGGATACTGAGTTTTGATATCTTTAGGGAAAAAAGAAATAAACTTTGCAACAAGTGTATTTTGAATCCCCAAAGTATTCTGTGTACTTGTTCCACAACTCCCTTTTAAATAATGAATGGTGTTTTTCTAAGGAAGACCAAGAAATTAAAGCAAAAATAAATTATGCCTATCTATTTATCTATCTACCTATCTATCTATCTATGGTCTATCTGTGTTTTTTGAAGTTTTTGTTTCTTTGGGTTTTTTTGCTTGAATCGTAGGCTTCTAATTCACACATTTTCCCCTTTGTCACACTTCACTGTGTCATTTGATCTATTTTCTGATGGAAGAGATATTGATTAAAGGTTTCCAAAAGGACGGAATATAGGAACATAATTTTGAAATACTCAGTTTCACAATCAAGCTTGTCTCAAGATATGCTGAATAATAAGCTGTTTTCTCTCTATAAAGATGATGTTCCTGGTCCCATTGATCTAAAAATTTTTAATGTCCATCCCTGTGGACAAAGCATGGCATAAAGAGAATGGGAAGAGAAAACACATCACACACGTGCCGTTTGTCAGGAAAATGCTGAGAGCCTTGACCAGCAGAGGTACGGGGCTGGCAGGGAACCGCTCTCATCCCTGCCTCCTCCAGTGACAGGAAACAGCAGCCCAGGGGTCAGGGTAAAATCTGAAGAAATGGAACTGGGCCAGAAAACAGACTCAAAGGAACAGTAAATCTGTACCCTTGGCCTCATTAGCAGCAAACTGTAACCAATTTCTAATTACCTTATGGCTGTACGGTAAATTGTACACGTGCGTATGAAAACAGGGTATGGGTGTCTGTGTATAAATTGTATATGTAAATTCTACATATGTTTGGCACTTGGAATTTCCAAGAATCAAACATGATGACTGGACTTAGGGAAAGGAGATACTAGATAAACCATCAGTCTCTAATGGAAAATGAAGATTAAGTCTTGAGCTAGTTAGTAACCAACTTTCTGTTGGCAAATACACTAAACTGTGTTAAATGTATTTACTTGGGCAGCTTAATTTAGTTTAATTTAGTTTTTTTTGTTCTGTATACTGAGGAGGAGATAATTCAGTCAGAAACCAACTTGGGGCGGGGGGGCAGCTAAAAGACACCAGTAAAGACTCTTACTAAATCCAATTAGTTCCATGTGTTATGAATGTAATCTAAAGGGTTAATTATATCAAATCCAAGACTGGCACTTAGAATCTCTATAGATGAAATTTTAGGATTGATTCTAAGATCACAAAGCGATGGCTCCTTCATCTTTCCTGAAGCACATTCTCATTGCAACAAATGACTACCACACCACATGCCTTTAGCAGCTTGCACAAGTATATACAAGAGAACATGAGAAGACAATCCAAGATGTAACTCTGTCACGGTAGAATTATGGTTTGAAGGAAAAAAAGATCATCAACATCTACCGTACAGTGAGAGTCTATATGTGTCCAAGGTCACAGTGATAAGATAGACTTTGTCACTGATCTATTGAAATTTACATTTCAATGACGGGAAAAAGAAAAGACAAATTAAAAAAAAAATTAAAAAAAAAGCAACTGTGACAAATGCAAAGCAGACCAACTGGGTGCTATAATCCAGCACTGGGTGGCTAGAATCCAGGAAGTGCGTGGCAACCTCAGAAAGGGGACTCAGGGAGGCCTTCCTTAGATGGAAATACCTAAATTGGAATTATGAAAAATGGGGTGATGGATTCTATAAATTATTTTCACTATAAATTTTGTTGCTTATTCTAACTACAATCTGTTATAAAAGTGGAAGGAAAAAACTCCCAGAAACCATCATACTGGGGAAAACTGAATGAAAGCATCACAAAACTGGAAACGCAGCTCCCCTCTCAGTGCAACTGGTTTTCTTTCCTACCTCAAACAGCAATGCAGAATCACAACCTGCTCATAATTAGCAGCGACCCCAGAAGCAAGGGGGAAATCCTAGGGTTTTTGTTGTTGCAATTGTTTTTAAGCTACTTTTGGAGGAAATAAACATTGATGATAATAACTGATAATCATAATAACTGATGATAATTGAATCAATTGATTGATCAATTGTTGTATGTTACATAAAATACTGCATTTAATCCTCAAAACAACCATAGACGACAAGGGTTATTATCCACATTTTACAGCTGAGTAAAGTGAGGTAGAGGATAGATAACCTGTCCAAGATTACACAGCTGCGGGGGAGTCAGGTTTGCACTCCAGTATACAGCTGGACCTTGGAGATTTTCAACTGTCAGAAAGGAATATTAAGCCAAGAATTGAAATCACCACCTATTCTGGCTCCCTGTACTGAACTTTGTACTCAATTACTTAATAGCAGTATAAAATCTACTTCGGCTTCTCTGAAAACACTACTTATTAAAGGCCAATGATATTTGTAGAGAACATGGTGGGACTTCTTCAACGTTCACTGAAATGCCCAAGTCCCACAGATGTAATGATGTCTTCATCAAATGAGAACTATCTTATTTTGTAATTCATCTCTTTCTTTTTATAGAATTCTGCCTTTCATTTTTTTAAAGATTTTATTCATTTATTTGACAGAGAGAAACACAGCTAGAGAAGGAACACAAGCAAGAGGAGTTAGAGAGGGAGAAGCAGACTTCCCATGCAGCAGGGAGCCCAATGTGGGGCTCGATCCCAGGACTCTGGGATCATGACCTGAACCAAAGGCAGACACCTAACAACTGAGTCACCCAGGCACCCCAGAACTCTGCCTTTCATCAAGATGTCTGACTTGCAGCTGCAGCTTTGACTTGTTCCAGAATCTAGCATAAAAGGTGAAGACCTGATAATGAAACCCTTATTCTAATTAATTTTTCAATCATCCTTGTAAACAGCCTTTCACTTCTGGTAGGTAAATCTGCTTTTAAAATGCAAGTATGTGCCAAATGGTTTACTCAGGATTTCTATTTATACAAAAAACATACATGAGCATAAAAAGCAAACTGTATTATTGTGATTGGTCAAAGAATGACAGGATAAGGCGTGCAGTAATTTATATTTAATTTCATTACCTACTACCAATGAAATTATAAATGAATTTGCACACTCAGAAGTTCATATGGTGTTTCCCCCCATTACCACAAACGTATATAATTATCCATATTACAAATCAGCTTATTTATTGTTATGTTCACCTTAAAATGGATATTTCAATTTAATTCAAATTTCTGGAAAAATTAAAAAGGTCTGAGTAATGTCTTTGAAACCACTGAAGATAGAGGAGACATTCTTCTTCTTTTCTTCTTCTTCTTCTTCTCCTTCTCCTCCTCCTCCTCCTCCTTCTTTTTTTTTTAAATTTATTTGAGTGAGCGAGTGTCTGCACGTGTGAGTGTGGGCAGAGGAAGGCACAGAGGGAGACAATCTTAATCATACTCTGAGCTGAGCGTGGAGCCCAAAGTGGGGCTTGACCCCAAAACCCATGAGATCACCATCTGAGCTGAAACTAGAGTTGCACACTTAACCGACTGAGACATCTAGGTGCCCTGAGAGGAGACATTCTTAAGATAAACATCATTTCTCCTCTTTCTTTTAAATTTATCAAGTCAGGACTCTCCTTTGAGTAGTTTTTTCTGGTCATGCCCATCTCCTCAGTAATATGTTATGAAGGTAGAAATTATATTCCTTTTGCAAATGACACTACAGACAAAGGGCTGGTATCCAAGATCTATAAAGTACTGCTCAAACTCATCAAGTAAAAAGAAAATGAACACATCAAAAAATGGGCAAGAGACATGAAGAGGCACTTCTCCATAGAAGACATACAAATGGCTAACAGAAACAAGAAAAAATGTTCATCATCACTAGCTATCAGAGAAATTCAAATCAAAACCACACTGAGATACCACCTTACACCAGTCAGAATGGCCAAAATTAACAAGTCAGGAAACAACAAGTGTTGGAGAGGCTGCGGAGAAAGGGGAACCCTCTTACACTGCTGGTGGGGATGCAAGTTGGTGCAGCCGCTTTGGAAAAGAGTGTGGAGATTCCTTAAAAAATTTAAAAATGGGCTACCTTATGACCCTGCAATTGTACTATTGGGTATTTACCCCAAAGATATAGATGTAGTGAAAAGAAGGGCCATACGTACCCCAATGTTCATTGCAGCAATGACCACAATCGCCAAACTGTGGAAAGAGCTAAGGTGCCCTTCAACAGATGAATGGATAAAGAAGATGTGGTACATATATACAATGAAATATTACGCCTCCAACAGAAAGGATGAATACCTAACTTTTGTAGCAACATGGACCGGACTGGAAGAGATTATGGTGAGTGAAATAAGCCAAGTAGAGAAAGTCAAGAACACATGGTTTCATGTGGTGCATAAGGAATAATACAGAAGACAGTGGGAGAAGTAAAGGAAATGGGAAGTAGGGTAAATTGGGGAGGGAAACAAAACATAAGAGACTTCGGACTCAGAAACAAACTGAGGGTCTTGGAGGAGAAGGGGTGGGGGGATGGGTGAGCCTGGTGGTGGGTACTGAGGTGTGCACTGGGTGTGGGGCATAAACAATGAATCTTGGAACACTGAGAATATATACATACATATATACATACATACATACATTTAAAAAAAATAAATAAGTAAAAAGTCCTACGTATCTCACCTTTGGTTTTTATGGCCCACTTTTCATGGTATCCTTAAAGCAATGAACAGTATTACTTTGGTAGGACTATATACTGTTGTTAAAAAATCTGCCAGACTTCACAATTAGTTTGAAACAATTCCTAATGATGTTCATAAAAACACTTCAGTGTTGTCCACATACACACAGTAGATAAGTACATCAATATGCCAGACAATGCTCCCATCTCTTTACACTCCTAACAAAGTTTGTTTGCCATAAAAAATAAGTCAACATGAATAAATAATTCATTCACTGCTTTGCTTTGATGTTCTCTTACCACTCAGTGCTCACATGAAATGCCATCTCAGAATCCTTGTTATTCGACTAGTGCAGTGCCACCCCAGTCATTCCCCTACAACTGTATGCGTGATTATCAACAAAACACTTATTAGTGACATCTTTTGTTTACTTATTTGAGCTCCTCCCACCCCCTCTGGTTATTTCCAAAATTGATAAGCCCATAAGGGTAGGGACTTACATTTCCATAATGTATCCCAACTCCTAGTAAAGTACCTGGCACACAATAGTTATACAATAAATGCTTACTTAATGATATGAGTAGATGAATCAATGAATGAATGAGTGAAGACCTGGGAAACACAGAGGTAAATACATTAATTCATCAAATAATTAGCCCCATCCTTAGTCATTATTAAACAGTGATTTTGGGGCGTTTGGGTGGCTGAGTTGTTGAGCAGCTGCCTTCAGCTCAGATCAATGATCCCGGAGTCCTGGGTTCAAGCCCCACAATGGGCTCCCTGCTCGCTGGGAAGCCTGCTTCTCCATCTCTTACTTCCCAACTTCTGTTCCCTCTCTAGCTGTTTCACTCTGTCAAATAAATAAATAAATAAAATCTTAAAACAAAACAAAAAGCAGTGGTTTTCACAAATATATGTATTATGATTTAAAAAAAAAAGGAAAACATGCCTTTCTACCAGTAATTCTCATCTAGATGAGGGATAAAGGGACTTTCCCTCCTCAGGGTATTTCATGATGTCTGGAGATGTTTTGTGGTTGTCACACTGGGAAGGTAATGCAGACATCCATTAGAAGGTCAGGGATGCTGCTGCTAAGGCTCCAACACTGCACAGGATAATCTACTAAAGAAAAGGAATTATCCAGTCCAACACTTAATAATGCCAATGCTTTCTACTATTTTTCACTCCTCGTATGTAATTAACACATATTTATTTAATACACAACTACTACATGCTAATATTGAATTCCTGTGAAGAAAAAGACATGTTATAAATGTATTACAAAGAGACTGACTAACAGGTGGTTGGCTGGGTAGACTGCTAGATGGAAGGATAGATAAATGGATACTTCATAGACAGACATATGTATACATAAGTAGAAAGATAATCCCAACACTGTGTAGGACTAAAACCATGTGATGGCTAATTGCAGGAAACTTACCCTCTTGCTATCACCTAATCATGTATCCACAGAATTTATTCTTTTTATTTTTTTTTCTAAGATTTTATTTATTTATTTGACATAGAGAGCACACAAGCAGGGGGAGTGGTAGGCTGAGGGAGAGGGAGGAGCAGGCTCCCCAAGTGAGCACAAAGCCTGACGTGGGACGTGGGGCTCCATCCGCAGGACCCTGGGATCATGACCTGAGCCGAAGACAGATGCTTAACCAACTGAGCCACCCAGGCAGCCCTGTTCTTTTTAAATAATAAAATATTGGACTGTGTAATAAGATACAGTTAACACTGGAGAGAGATTTGGCATTAAACCCTAATGACATTTGTAGTTTTTTTAATTTAAATTCAATTAAATATTGTGTAGTGTACTATTTGTTTCAGAGGTAGAGTTCAGTGATTCACCAGTTGTATATAACACCCAGTGCTCATTACATCACGTGTCCTCCTTAATGCTAATGACATTTGTGAACAGAATGGCTATGAGAACTAGTCACCAGGGTTTAGATAAGTGTGCTATGAAATAAATATAATAATGCCTTTCTTCAAATGAAAGGTATGTGTCTCCACCCCATAAATGAAAATCACTGTGTCAGGTGAGATCTGTATTACCTATGTGGAAGGAATGGTTCTCTAGTATGTGAGGAAGAAGAAAACTGAAATCCAAAGAAAGAATTTGAGCAGAGGCAGTTAGAAAACAATCAGAGGCCCTAAATAGTAGGGCTTATATTTAGATCGCTGGATGGAAAATAAAAATCTTCCGTTTCCTAAGAGAGGTGTCGCATTCTATAAATGTAGCATGTTCCATGAACCAGGAGAGAAGTATCAAAGGCAGGATTTATATTAAGAGAAAGACAGTGGGGCGCCTTGGTGGTTCAGTTGGTTGGGCGACTGCCTTCGGCTCAGGTCATGATCCCGGAGACCTGGGATTGAGCCCCACATCAGGCTCCCTGCTCGGTGGGAAAGCCTGCTTCTCCCTCTCTCATTCCCCCTGCTTGTGTTCCCTCTCTAACTGTGCTTCTCGCTGTCAAATAAATAAAATCTTTAAAAAAATAAAAATAAAAAAAAGAGAAAGACAGTGGTTGCTTCCTCCAAGTCTTCCTCATTTCTATTGTAGTAAGGAGGGATCCAAAATGCTTACTTTACTAATACCTATGCTAAAACTGGAATGATGCAGAGAATACCATGGTCCCTATATAAGAATGACAGGAAATCCATAAAGTCTTCTGTATTTCTCAGTGGAATAACATATTCAACATGCTAATGGTCAACCAAGAATTCTATGTCTAGCAAGAATATCTGGGGTTTTTTGTTTTTTGTTTGTTGGGTTTTTTTTTTAAGATTTTATTTAATTGACAGAGAGAAACACAGCTAAAGAGGGAACACGAGCAGGGGAAGTGAGAGAGGAAGAAGCAGGCTTCCCGCTGAGCAGGGAGCCTGATGCTGGGCTTGATCCTGGGATTCCAGGAGCCAAAGACAGATGCTTAAAGACTGAGCCACCCAGGCACCCCTAGCAAAAATATCCTTTAAAATTAAGGGGAGAGGCACCTAGGTGGCTCAGTTGGTTAAGTGACTGCCTTCAGCTCAGGTCATGATCCCGGAGACCCGGGATTGAGTCCCACATCAGACTCCATGCTCGGTGAGGAGCCTGCTTCTCCCTCTCTCACTCCCCCAGCTTGTGTTCCCTCTCTGGCTGTGTTTCTCTCTGTCAAATAAATAAAATCTTAAAAACATAAAATAAAATAAAATTAGGGGGAAATTACTATATTCCCAGATAAGCAAAAACTGAGGGAATTTGTTGCTAGCATATCTTCCCTACAAAAAACATTAAAGTTAAACCCTTCAACCTGAAATGATAAGAAACTAGACATCACCTGAAATCTATACATACACAAATAAAGAATACTAGTAAACAAAAATATAAAAGACATTATATATATTTCTTATAACTCTCTTCTCCTATATGATTAAAAAACAATGGCATCGGGGGCACCTGGGTGGCTCAGTTGGTTGAGTGACTGCCTTCGGCTCAGGTCATGATCCTGGAGACCCGGGATCGAGTCCCACATCGGGCTCCCTGCTCACCGGGAAGCCTGCTTCTCCCTCTCTCACTCCCCCTGCTTGTGTTCCCTCTCTGGCTGTATTTCTCTCTGTCAAATAGATAAAATCTTTAAAACAAAACAAAAACAAAACAAAACAAAACAAACACAATGGCATAAAGATGTAATGTGTATGACAATAACAGCACAAAGGACAGAGGAGATAATGGAGTACTAGAAAAAAGTTTCTATATATTATTCAATTAAGTTGATTTATATGAACTAGATTGTTTTAGGTAAGATGCTAATTGAAACCCTCAGCGTCACCACTAAGAAAAATTTTAATACAAAAAAATAAGCAAGGGATATAAAATGATATACTAGAAAAATGTTTAAAATGAAAGAAGACAGCAACATAAAAACAAAAATAGAGACATATAGGAAAAGAAGCAAAAAAATAGATGTCAATTCTATCATATCAATAATTAAATTAAATGTAAATGGATTTAATACTCTAATAAAAAAAAGAGATTGCCAGAATAATTCAAATAAAATGATCCAACTAGATGCTGCCTAGAAGTGAAAAACTTAAGGTTCAAAGATGTTTATAGGATGAATATAAAAGGATAGAAAAAATATATATGCCTTGGAAAAAGTAACCAAAACAGATCTTGGATAACTATACTACCACTAGACAAAACAGACTTTACAGGGCAAAAAAATGTTACTAGAGACAACAGGGACATTTTATAAAGTTAAGTCAGTCAAGAAGATACAATGATTACAAACAGAAATTTATCTAAAAATATAGCCCCCAAATACACAAGATAAAAACTGAAAAAATTGAAGGGAGAGATAGGAAGTCAACAATAATAGTTGAAGAGCAATACCTTATCTTCAGTAATGGATAGAACAACTATGCAGGAAAAACAACAAAGAACTGGAAGGTTTAGAGAGGTCCAGAAGTTTCCATGGACTTCTGTGGGAGAGCACAGGAACTGTTGAAGATAAATGCCACAGGGTCACTGTAGCAAGATGAAACAGACTTTTATTAGTAAAAATTCTCCACAGAAACAACAGGTTGTGTGTGTATGTGTATCTATATCTATCTGTATATAAATGTGCGCGCACACACACACACACACACTTAGAAAGAGAAAGAGGTTTTGTTTTTTAAGATTTTATTTATTTATTTGAGAGAGAGCACAAGCAGGGGGAGCAGCAGAGGGAGAAGGAGAAGCAGGCTCCCCA
Organism: Spilogale gracilis; assembly: GCA_004023965.1. Classification (NCBI taxonomy): domain Eukaryota; kingdom Metazoa; phylum Chordata; class Mammalia; order Carnivora; family Mephitidae; genus Spilogale; species Spilogale gracilis. Next base: position 54,948 of record PITA01012175.1, read on the forward strand.
CAGAGCAGGGATCCTAAGATGGGACTTGATCCCAGGACCCTGGGATCATAACATGAACTGAAAGGAAGACACTGAACCAACTAAACTACACAGGCGCCCCTGAGAAAGAGGTTTCTTGTTTCTTTTAAGGAATTATCTCACAGGATTGTTGAGACCTGTTAAATCCAAACTCTGCAGAGTAGACTAGCAGGCTGGAGAATCAGTGAAGAATGACAATTTGATTCCAAAGGCAGTCTGCTGGAGTATTTCTTCTTCCTCAGGGGAAGTTAAACTCTGTCCTCTTAGGGCCTTAACTGATTGGTTGAAGCCCACCCATATCACAGAAGGAGATCTGCTTTACTCAAAGTTCAGTAATCTAAAAGTTAATCTCATCCCCCCAAAAAATACCTTCACAGAAACATGTAGAATAATGTTTGACAAAATATCTCGACACTGTGGTCCAGACAAGTTGACATATAAAATCAACCATCACAGGACTCCAATGATGAGTTGGATAGATGATGTCACCAAGACTGAGAGAGGACTAAAAGGAGGAGCAACAGTTGAGTGGACAGTAAAAAAGGGAGGGTTTGGGGACCCTGGTAGTCCAGGAGAACCAGCCCAATCACAGTTTTACCAGTCTCACAATTTACAAGAGGTGGTGGCCATCTGGGTGACTCACGCCAAATGCGAATGGTAAAGCATTGTCCTGAAGGCAAGCAAGGAAGTACAAGCTAGCACAACACTGTATACTTATATAGGCATCCCCTTCTACTACACTCTTGATTCATATGAATTCCCAAGCTCCTAGGCAATTTCTTGAGGTATAGAAGTAGAAAAAGGAATAATTCTGAAACACTGAGAAACCAGGGAGATTAACTTGCCTAAAATGGTTGCAGAGTTTCTCACCATGAACATTATTCAAATTTTAGACTGAATAAATTTTTAAGCTATGAGATTTCCTGTGCCTTATAAGATTTCTTTTTTTAAGATTTTATTTATTTGACAGAGAGTAACACAGTGAGAGAGTGAAAACAAGCAGGGGTAGTGAGAGAGAGAGAGAGAGAAGCAGCCTTCCCGGCGAGCAGGGAGCCCAATGTGGGGCTCAATCCCAGGACCCTGGGATCATGACCTGAGCCGAAAGTAGACGCTTAACAACTGAGCCCCCCAGGTGCCCCTGCCTTGTAAGATTTTTAGGAAGAGCACTGACTTTTATCCAGAAGAGGCCAGTGGAAATCCCTCCCCCCAAGTCATGACAATCAAAAATATCTCTATACATTGTCAGGTGCTCAGGAGGGTGGGACACAAAAGCCACCCAGCTGAGAACAACTGGGTTAGAGACTGTGATACTGTTAATTGGAAAATTATCTAGCCAATTGTGTGTGTGTGTGTGTGTGTGTGTGTGTGTGTGTGTGTGTGTGTTGGCAGGGGCATTTGTTAACACTTACTCATAAAATCAGGGAGGGAAGGTTTCCCTTCTAGTACTCATAAGACAAGAGTACTCATTAAATTGATTTACTGAATTGAACATCCAATCAACAAACAGAAGTTCTAGTTCATCTCTTTACCCTTCACTGACTCCTCGTATAAAAAAGTGAGGGGTGCCTGGGTGGCTCAGTTGCTGGGCATCTGCCTTTGTCTCAGGTCATGATCCCAGAGTCCCAAGATCAAGCCCCGCCTTGAGCTCCCTGCTCAGCAGGAAGCCTGCTTCTCCTTCTCTCACTCCCCCTGCTTGTGTTCCCTCTCTTTTTGTGTTTCTGTCAAGTAAATAAAATCTTAAGAAAAAAAAAAAGTGGGGCACCTGGGTGGCTCAGAGTAAGCCTCTGCCTTCAGCTCAGATCATGATCTCAGGATCCTGGGATCGAGTCCCACATCGAGCTCTCTGCTCGGCAGGAAGCCTGCTTCCCCCTTTTTCTCTGTCTGTCTCTCTGCCTATTTGTGATTTCTCTCTCAGTCAAATAAATAAATAAAATCTAAAAAAAAAAAAACCTGATTTACTTTATTATAGTCAAAGTAATGGTTTATAGTAGTAGAACCTCCTGACTCTTTACTGTAGTGCCCATTCTAACTGCTTGCCCTTTAAACAGATTCAGGTGTCTTTGTCAGATCCTGCTCACATGTAGTAAAAATACTGAAGCGGTTATGAAACAGCTTTATCAGAAATAACAATGTTTCAGCATTTTAAAGCTTACCTAAATTATTTTGTAGGTCCTCAGTCTACTCTTAATAATAAAATGATTTCTCAAAAATTGTTTTCTTTTTTTAAGAATTTTTTTTAATTTTTTTGACATAAAATTTAAAAAAAAATTTGACATGTGTTTATAGATCTTTTTTTTCTTTTTTGTTTTCTTTTTGTCTAATAGAAACTTGGTTTTATCCCAACCTAACCCTAATCAGCACTTAAAAATCACACATACACACACACACACACCACACACACACACACACACACACACACACACTGCACAGTGCACAATGCAGGGGAAAAATTTTATATTTTCATGCAACGGTTTTACACTCGGTATGAAAAAAAAAGTGCTTGCTAAGTAAAGCATTAACACATTTTCAAGGGACTTTTCAAGTGCATTTTTTCCCCTTGGCTCAGCATTTCATTTTTACAGCATCTATTAATCAAGTCTAAGCAGGCTTTAAATCCCCAATCCCTACTTCAGATTATTTCACAACTGCTGTCCTATTCTCCCTTTGTCTCTAGTACCATCTTCCCCTCATTCCATTGTTTTAGTTCAGCTCTTTGCTCTGCACTTTCAATCATCCCAAGTCTACCATCCTTTGGGAATAGCAGCCATCAATTTCTAAGGCCATACAACAAGGACTAATGTTTATACTTTCAAAGGGAATTCACTGAATAATAAAGACCATTTAAGAAATGCCAGGAAAAATTGATTACTCCAGAATACAGAGCAACTACTCCAGATTGGAGAATACCATTTAGACCTGAGAACTGGTAGGAAGAAAATGAGGGAAAAAATGACTAAAATCCACCTTTGTTATTTATTTGGATATTAAAACTCACAAACTCTAAGTAGCACTTAAGAAGAGGGAAAGATAACAGCTATACAATTTTAAGAAGTTAAAGATGCATAAGAAGATCAAAAAACATGGTAAATGCACACAATCAGATACTATCTCCATGGAAAAATAATTTGATCAAAAGGGTTGTACTGTTTCATTGAGGTGGAAAAGCACAAATAAGTGGCTGCCTGTTTTCTTCTCTGTCTTATTCTTAAAAGTAACTGATAAAGTGCTAAGGATCTAAAGGTTAAACACCATTGATCTATTTTTCTCAGGTATCTGTCATAATTCTAAATGTTGTTATTCTATAGGTCTATTTTATGCATGCCTCTATAATAAAAGTAAGATCTATGCATGAGAAATCAGAGGAATCTCAAGTTGCTCGAAACCACTGAAAACCCAGGGCAAACCCATATCTGAAACCCAAGCTTCCTGGATTTTTCTTCCACAAGATTCAAAATAACATCAATTCTTGCTTTGTTTCAATCCTTGATGAAGTTCAAATACTGAAACATTTTCCTGTCTGAAATTTGCAGACTGCCATTCAGAAATTCACAGAATATTACCTTGATTGAATAACTGTGTGTGTACCTCTGCAAGAAAATGGACTAGTCATTAGCTCCAGTATCCCAAATCTACCATTATGCTTCTTGAAAGTGACAATAAATTGCTTCCAAATACAATTTCTTCTCATCCTTTTTATGGGTATTATAGAAAAGCAGCAAATCGGAGAGGAAAACAGGTTAATTTTATGCCAATCACAAAACCTGGTGACAGGTGTCGCCATGTGTTGCGACAAGATCTCTTGGCCATGGGTCATTGCTTTGAAAGGAACTAACGAATGGCTTGCAGTCCTGTGACACACTGAAAGGCCCCCTGGGATCTCATGCAAAGATCTCATGACAGGTATGAAATTAACTCGTGGTATCATGGTATTTTCCAAACATGACAGCTTCCAGAATAGTTGCCACTTAGCACAGTGGGGGTTGTGGGACGAATTGCGACATCTAATAAATGATTTCAGTGGGATCTCATAAGGGCCATAAGAGAAACCATCCCCTTGGGAAAATGTGGAGAAAGTTAAAATTATATAAGGTGGGGCTCAAATATGTAGCAGTTAAGCAAAAATAATTCTGTTTTGGATACTCTTGTAACTTTAATTTGCTTCCTGGACTAATTTCCATAAAGAAGATGAATAAAGTATCCATTATTATAATTTTGAAGAGCTCTTTATTTCTTCCTTGAACCAGAACAAGGGTTTCAGTCATGAGCTGAGGAAGTACTGAAGCAACCACGCTTTCTTTGCAGCACACGTGTGCGCGGGCATGCACGCAAACACACACACACACACACACACACACAAATGGCTGTGCCATGCAAAATAAAACACTAATGCCCACACTACAACTAAATCTTATAATTATATTACATGCAAAAAGATAAATTCTAGAGACAGCAACTATAAAACTCTTTGTTATAGAAAAGATAGATGTTAAAAGAGCAAAGCAAAACATTTGCATCATATAATAAATAAATGTGTCACAAGCTTACTTTACTGACTTCTGAGTTAATTGGCCTTTTCTATATCAATTCCAAATGTCACATCAAAGATAATATGAGGAAATGAGCAAAGAGGGAAAAGGAAGAATAGGCAAATTTCACATTTAGAAATAAAGTCACATAAACAAGGAACTTATTTTGTTTGAATTCTTAATATAAAAACAAAATGCAAGTTATGAACACCACTTTTTTGCATAATTCTCACAGTACAAGGTAAGAGAAATCACAAGTACAGTGATTACAGCTTGAAATGCAAGCAATTGTTAGTCCTGAAGAGAATAAAAGGAACATGTGACTATAAATATGGTAGAGAATCAGAAATTACATGGGATTTAATGCTACATTCTTTCTCCAAAGGATAAATTGAGTGTATTAATGTTATGTGTGTATACAGATAGAAATCATTAGTCCTGGTTTCACAATCTGGGCATTAGAGGCTAACTTCTGGTTCTTTATTTTGCTCTTTTTCAATATAAATTTTCTCCAGAATTCCTTTATGATCCTAGCATGTGGACATTATCATCTAATTCTAAGACTGTGAATACCTTAATTATCAAATAATAGCCTTCAATTTCCAAGCAGATGTTCAATACATTCTTTGAGATAAGGAGTTAACATATATAGCAAGTGACTTCCTAAAATGACTATATATGTAACAAACACTATATAACAAATACTATGTGCCAAGCACTGTTCTAGAAACTTACAAGTAATGCATTTAATCTTAATAAGAAGAGCCCTGTAAGATAGGTACTATTCATATCTCCAACTTTCAAATGAGATAATGTGGGTACAGAGACGATAAGTCATTTTAACAAGTCTACAGCTGATAAGTGATGTGCTCTGGAACTGGACCAGAGTCCATTCTCTTTAACCTCCATAATGTTGTGGAAGTCCTTTCCAAATCACTGTACAATAACCTTTCCAGGCATGAGGTTTCCCTTGGGACTCCCATTCTTCTTGCTATCACTTCTTATTTAAAACTCATGATCAAAGAAAATGGAGTCATTGGCTTTCTTTAGATGTACTATGCCACCAACTTGATAAAACCCAACTGTCTTCTAAGCAAGCTAAACTCTGCCCTTCCCCATCCCCCACCTCCCAGAAAGTCTCTGAAGAATGTAACTGTAATGTAACTGTAACAATGTTAATGTTTTGATGATGTCAGCCTTCAGAACTCAAGATGTTTCATTCCACATATTTTCTTCAGTAGCTATGAAGTACATACATCATATATATTATATATGTTAAAAAGAGTGGTGAATTAAATTAACATAATCTTTACCTTCACAACACTTTAGAATGGTAGGGAAAATATATTATAAAAGTAATCATGTCAATGAATATGTGATCATTTATTTTAAGTAATTTTTACAAGAATGGTATAAATCAATGATTTAGATTTGGAGTCCAGTAAGTCTTCAGCCCAAACTCCTCGATTAGTAGTTTTCAGAACATGAATTACTTTCTTAAACTTTTAAATTCTCATTTAAAAAAAAATCTACTAGAAAGGAATAATAGTGTTGTAAGGATTAAAAGAGTTAATGTACAAAATACTTAGAAAACTGCCTGGCATACAATTTGTACATTCAGTCAATAGTATCCTTATAATTGCTCACAGTGTTTATATTTTATACACACTTCCTTTCACATAAGTTTATCTTTTTTATTTAAGACTTTACTTATTTATTTGACAGAGAGAAACACAGCGAGAGGGGGTACACAAGCAGGGGGAGTGAGAGAGGGAAAAGCAGGCTTCCCGCCGAGCAGGGAGCCCGATGTGGGGCTTGATCCCAGGACTCCAGGATCATGACCAGAGCCAAAGGCAGCTGCTCAACCAACTGAGCCATCCAGGTGTCCCGACATAAGTTTAACCCTAGTGTTCCTTTCAGACTAAGAACTATCCTTTTGAGTTATAGTAATGGCCTTTTCTTCAATTACAATAAAAAAGGTTCAAATTTCCATTCAATATTTTTATGAATACATAAAAAACTAAACTATTGGAAAAAGCAAATACCTGGCCCCCACTGTTCCCCATCATGACATCATAGAAACCATAAGCTAGCTCTTTCTGTAGAAAAGTATAAATTTATTTCTCTATGATGGGCAAAGTTTTGTTATTGTACATAGCAACTAAAACAACTTATATATTTTTTTCACAGAGGTAAGATTTTTTTCATAAACCACTGTCATCAATACAAATCAATAGAAACAATTCACAACTTAAAAGCACCTGTAACATAACTGGAAAATAAATACGATATTTGCTTCTATCTTACAGATTATGGATTTTTCTTTTTTTTTTTTTTTTGAAAGATTTTATTTATTTGACAGAGAGAAACACAGCCAGAGAGGGAACACAAGCAGGGGGAGTGAGAGAGGGAGAAGCAGGCTTCCCGCCGAGCAGGGAGCCCGATGTGGGACTCGATCACGGGTCTCCGGGATCAGGACCTGAGCCGAAGGCAGTCACTCAACCAACTGAGCCACCCAGGTGCCCCCAGATTATGGATTTTTCAAGCTGACAATGGAAATCTGACCAATGAATAGAAAGTTTACATAACAAATCATTTTTATATAGAAAAATAGTTCCATAAGATGCTAGTGTGATACTAGATGATGAGTCACAATGATGAAGAGCTTGGCCAGCCCTACCACTCAATGGCTATGTAAACTTGGGCAGTCATTGATTCCCACACCTTCTCCAATCTAAGGGGCATTTCATCATTATAAGTAGGTAGAATAATTCCAACCCACAAGTTGTTGTAAGAATAAGATACAGTGGTGAGCAAGACTAGACTAGAGTCCATGGCAACAGAATTCACTGTCTACATTGCTTAGTTAGAAATGGAAGAAATTGTTTCTTATTTCATAAAAATGCTGAGGATAATATGGCCCACCAGAATGATAAATGAAGACACTGCAAAGATCACAGTGGTTTATATATGGAAAGCACAAGAATTCATTATAGTATTAATAATATTTCTTGCATATTATCAATTGAGTACACACAAATAAAAGAAACAAAGAAAAAATTGTGCATTGATTAAGGCAGGATATACCTTGTAGCTCACAAACTGTGGGAAGCAATTTTCCAACTGCAGATGTTTTAAATGTTCCTGAAAATGGTCAAAATTATTCTATTTAAATTTTGAAAATCATCTTAGCAGAAACCAAACAATGTGCTGCTTACAGTGAAGGGAACAATCGGTGACATAAATGTCAACCCACCTCACACTAGAGTAAAAAGCGGCACCAAACAATATAGCAGGGAATTCCAGTGCAGTATCTGGATTTAGAAGACTGTCGGTAAACTTGAAAGTCAAATCTTTTTTCATTTAACTTGTCTGAATAGTGGGCATATCTATTCTGTTTAAAGACAGCCTTTGTTGCCCTAATAGTTTTGAATGTTCTAATTTGAGGATGATTTATCTTAGGCAAACATATCTATATTGAAATAGTAACATTTAAATATTAACATAATATTGAATATTTGGTTTTTTTTTGTTTTTTTTTTTAGCTTTTACTCTTTATTTTTTTTTTCATATCTTAAACTTTTTTTTTTAATTTTTTTATTGTTACTAACATTTTTTTTCCCAGTGTTTCAAGATTCATTCCCCATTCCCCACACCCAGTGCTCCCCGCTTTAGGTGTCCCCAGTACCCACCACCAGGCTCTCCCATCCCTCCACCCCCCTCCCTCCAAGTCCCTCAGTTTGTTTCTGTGTTCAAAGTCTCTGTTGTTTCGTTTCCCTCCCTAGATTACCCTAGTTCCCATTTGCTTTC
>PITA01012176.1:0-63260 GCA_004023965.1 Spilogale gracilis
GGTAATCTAGGGAGGGAAACGAAACAACAGAGATTTTGAACACAGAAACAAACTGAGGGACTCGGAGGGAGGGGGGTGGAGGGATGGGAGAGCCTGGTGGTGGGTACTGGGGACACCTAAAGCGTGGAGCACTGGGTGTGGGGAATGGGGAATGAATCTTGAAACACTGGAAAAAAAATTTAGTAACAATAAAAAAAAAAGAAAAAAAGAAAAAAGAAAAAAAAAAGTTTAGTGTTAGAATCCCTTGTTTTAAAAAGATTATGTGTTAAACTCTAAAAGTGATATACTTTGGGGTACCTCTGTGCTTCCAAACTACCAATCTTAAAATTGGCAGATGGAAATTGTTTTTTAATAGCTGTTGAAAATGTGATAGAATTGTCAAAAATAAATCAATTACATGAAAAAAAATAAATATGTACCTGTTTAATATTTATATTATTATGAAATAAAAGGTCTGATTGTTAATGGAATTTGAAATAATTGTAAAGTTGTAAAGTAGGCTGAATAACTTCCTCTCTGGTTTTAAATTAAACTCTGGGTATGTTTGGACCTATAGACAAATATGTGTGTGTATATATACAGGATGTTGTGAAGTAAAGTGACGAATTGGCCCAAGGCACACTATCACTTTCTACTCTCCTTTTTTAATCCCTCCCATGTAAAGCATTTACAATTCAGTATATAATGATGCACTCCTTGGCCTCATTTTCATAGGTTTTACCTGGTAATAATTGCTGTTCATTCCATCACAGACCAGAATTTTCTTCTTTTCCAGAGTCTCTACATTTTCTGAAAATTGGCAGCTATGCAGCAGACTTGAAATAAAGGAAAAGTAAATTGGTTGGTTGGGTAGATGTTAGCTAACTACAGAGAAACTTTGTTCTTCGTAGGAGTAGAGGTGGTTATAATTGATGCATAGTTAAGCTTAAAAACTCTGCCATTGGGGTGCCTGGGTGGCTCAGTGGGCTAAAGCCTCTGCCTTCAGCTCAGGTCATGATCTCAGGGTCCTGGGATCGAGGCCCATATCAGGTTCTCTGCTCATCAGCGAGCCTGCTTCCTCCTTTCTCTCTGCCTGCCTCTCTGCCTATTTGTGATCTCTCTTTCTGTCAAATAAATAAATAAAATCTTAAAGAAAAAAAAAACCTTTGCCATGTACTATTTATGTATTTAAAAGTGATTTAAAAATGTAAAATGTAAAACTATGAAAATATTGATAATTTTAGAAATTGGAGATCTGATAAAATTAAAGAAACTTAGATTTGGTTTTATAAAAGCATCACCAGTTCAGTCCTTTATAAAGATGGCATACCACTTATGTAGATAAAAAGAATTACAATACTATGTTTTATTAAAAACATCAGATTATTTTTCACTTCTGTTAAGAATAGTAATTATTCATATTTATTGGCCACCAGGATTCTGTGCTTTATATAATAGTTCTCACCTATTCTGTATTAAAAATCAAAGGAAATGTTCTTCAGGTAGATTAGCGTAACTAACATAGGAAACTAATACTTGAAATGTGGAGTTATTTAAAAATATTGGGGAACTGAGAAGTAAGATCTCCATGAAGCATTTATATGTGCCTTAAATGATGAAAAATTTTAAACTTTAAATATATAGAAAACTTCTTTAAAGTATTTAAAATGGGTCATCTTCCCTTCCTAAAACTTAAAGATTTAATCCTGCCCTGAGGAAAATTCTACTAAATGTGAAAGATCATAGTCACTAATAGTGTAGTTAGTGTTGCAATTTTTAAAGCATTAACTGTCAGTTCTTAACCATCTCCTTTATGTTCCTCACAAATGAATCTTAATTTTGTAGCCATATTGGCTACATGTAATATACGGAACCTGGGACATGTACAAAGCTTCAGATTTGACAGGGCTCATAGTTTTGGAGAGATTATCTGGTAGGTAGAGAAGCAAGCTCTGCTCTTGGACTCCTTTATAGGTAAACCTGGCATCTCAGAAGTTGTGGCAGGTTTACACTTTATCCTTGTACCCACATATGTGTAGGATTCCTTAAATTTTTTAAGTCGGTTTTAATCGTTAAGCTTATAATATATTAGAATTGAAAAGTAAAAGAAAGGAAAAAAGTGACCAACCACCTTTTTTGTTTTGTTTTCTTCCAGTTGTATGTTAAGTCAGTATGTGTTTATGTAGCTCTACAATTTTATATTTGGGGGAGAAAACATTTTGCTTTGTTTTTTTCAAGTAAATTTAGTTTGTTCATGTAGTTTTAGAGAGCCACCAAAACACAGTCTTAGGGAAAATAATGTAAATGTGAAAAATAGTATTCCAAATAGAAGAAAATTGACTTAGTACAGTATATTTCTTGATTCTGGTTCTTAATTCTTGAAAACTTAAATATATGACAGACTTGCTGCACGTGATCTTGGGCAAATTTACATAGCCTTCCTGTGCTTCATTTTATTCATTTGTACACTGTAAAATGCACACTGTACATTTGGGGGGGTGAGTAAAGTACAAAATAAAGGTATGAATAACAGGTAAAGTGCTGGCACATAAAAACTTTGTTATGATAGATGTTATTAGAGTTCCATGTGCAAAGATAATATAATTCTTCAGTGTTTTCACAAAAGTTATATGAAGTAAGTGGGGCACATAGATAAATTGCATTGGACTAATAAGGCTGTTTTGAAAGTCCTGTATATTCATGCTCCCAGAGACTTCTATTTTTAGTTAATATTTATTAAACTGCCGCTCTGCCTACTGTGACTTCTGAGAAGCACATATTATGGGTTGAATTTTAGATGTCAACATATGTTCATCTTGGATAGAAATGTATGTTTTCATTTCATAAAAGTTAAATCCCCCAGTCCTCTCCATCACCATCATTTTTTTTTATTAATGGTAAAAGCTCGTCTTTAACAAAATTAAGTGAATCTTTCACTTTAAGTTCATGAAATTATTCTATTTGTATTTTCCAAAATGTCATATGTACACTTTGGTTATTTAAAAGTATGTTCACACGTTCTTTGACATTCTTCATTTTGAAGGTGGATTCTAATTTCCCTGCTCTTGATTACGAACTGGATTTAGTGACTTTCTTCAAGAAAAAGTGTGGCACAATGGCTATTTCTGAGGTTAGATCATGAAAGGCATTGTTATTTCCACATTATTTTCTTCTGGAATGCCCATCAAGGCAACCACCATGTCATGAGGACACTCAGTCAGCCTATGGGAAGGCCCATATAGGGAGGAACTAAAGCTTTCCCACCGACAACCAGCACCAAGTGCTAGCCATATGAAAGAGTCAGCCCTACTCAAATCTTCAGATGATTGGAACTCTGGCCCACTTATTCACTGAAGCCTAATGAGATATACTGAGCCAGAACAGTTCTGCTAAGCTACTCTCAAAATCCTGAGTCATAAAAACTATGTAAGATTATATTTCCACTATGTTTAGCAGCTGCAGATAACTGATATACACAAAATCCAAAATTTAAATGTACGTAAGAGTGTATACTGAAAAGTAAGAGTGTTTTTTCCTTTGGCCATACTCAACTTGCCCACTCAATGTCATTATATGCGATTCTATAACATTTTTTATACATGCTTCCAAAAATAGTCTATTCCTTTAGATCTATGACATATCTATTAATGTGTGCTACCTGCATATGTTATACTATATACATAGTTTTGTATTTTAGATTTTTTTCTTGCCATGTATTGGAGATTGTTCTGTATTATACAAAAAGATCTGGCTAATTCTTTTTAACGGCCATAATGGCCTATTCTATGACAGCATTATCATTTGTTTAATGAATCCCCTATGTTTGGATATTTAGGTGGCTTACAAAGATGCTTCAGTGAGTACCTTAATATACATAACATTTTCCATTTGTGTAAGTATATGTTTATCATTTATTCTTAGAAATAGAATTGCTGACTCAAACAGCAGAGCTGTGCTATATTTTTGGAAGTTGCCAGCTTTTTCCATGTAAAAATTTTATCAGTTTTTATTTCTACCAGAACTAAATGAACATTTTTTTTTTAAAAAAAAGGTTTATTTATTTAATTAAGAGAGAATTAGAGAGTGTGTGAGCACAAGCTCAAGCATGGGGAGGAGCAGAGAGAGAGAAAGAGATAGGCGGACTCCCTGCTTAGTAGGGAGTGGGATGGGGGTAGGGGTTGAGGGGTTGCTGACTCCATCCTAGGACCCTCAGATCATGACCTGAGCGGAAATCAGGAGTTGGATGCTTAACCCACTAAGCTGCCCAGGTTCCCTGAATGTTTGTTTCATTGTATAGCCTTACTAATTCAGGATATTATTCAGAATGTTCTTTGTCAACGTGATGTGCAAAAAATAACATCCCATTGAAAGTTTATATTTATGTTTCTGTGGATGAAATGAACTACTTCGATGGAGTGAACTATTTTCTAAGAGAAATAAATTGCCAAAATTCACTCTAGAAAGAGACGAAAGTTTGAATGGAATAATGCCCATAAAAGAAATAGAGCAGGTTATCAAAGAACTTTCTCTCCACAAGAGTAACTGGGGAAATACACCAAACCTACATAATTCTGAGAAAATTCTAAATTAATTTGGTAGCATAGGAGGAAAAAAGCTTTCAGATTCTTTTTGTTCAAGCTGGTCTCACATCAATTCCATAACCCAGCATGGATAGCAGAAACACAAAGACGTAAGTGAGGATAAAACTAAGGGAAAAGTGTAGATTAATTCTCTTTGTGACTATTATAAAATTCTCAAAATATTTGGAAATACAGTATAGTACCACATTAATAATAGTGACCAAGTTGGGAAGTAAGGCTAATTCTGGGAATGCAAGGATGGTTCAGTAATATAAAATCTATTATTTTGGTCACATATCAATAAACAAAGGAGTAATAGAATCTTTTCTGGAGATTGTAAAGCAGCATCTGTTGATGATAGCTATATGATTCTTTAACATGATAGATTTTATCTTTCTCATTTCTAATGCCAGCATCGTATTTTATAGATAAAATGGGGAAATAGACTAGCACTACCTTTGTGGATTATATGGTAGAAAACCCCAGTGGAATAAAGTCAAAAGTTATAAACAGAGACTCAATAAATTAGCTAGATTTAAAATTACATTAACAAGGCACTAAAATGAGTAGACCATATATACAAACTATAAAACTGATTCACAATAGCAAACAAAGGATAAAATACTTTTGGACAGATATTATTATTATTATTATTATTGGCATTTATTTATTTAAGTAATCTCTACACTGAATGTGGGGCTTCAACTCATGACCCCCAGATTGAGAGGTGCATGCTCCACTGACTCAGCGAGCCACATGCCCCTGGATATTATAATGTTTATCCCTGTTTGTTTATCATCTCTTCTCCCCGCATTTATGTTTCCTGTTTAAACTTTATTTTTCTTGTCTCTTATTTTATTTTTTTGTTTTCTCTATATAATTTTATGTCTTGGTTGTTTTGAGCTATAAGAATAATAACAGAAACATTACAGATTATATATTGCAACAAATTTAGAAATATTGTGCATTCATAGTGTAGCTTAAATCAAAAAGTACAAAAAAAGTAACTTTTGGCTCTCAGCTTTTAGTTTTTGCAGATGCAGGGAAGTGCCTAAAATTTAAATCTATATACCATGGTATGTTTTAAAAATTTTGAAACATGCTTCTATCTTTGCAAAACACTTGATTTTTATTTCTCACAAACGTTGTACTCTTAAATAATTGGAGTGATAAGTTATTATACAAGACATTTTACTTAAGTTGAAAACATAGCCAAAATAATTGAATTATGTTTCCAAGAAGAATAACAAAGGAAATTTTAACAGCAATTCTATATTAGCTTTAGCTTACATATATATTTCTGTTTCTTTAACTTCAAATCACTTGTTGCTGATAACTGGATCGTATTTCTTGTGTTTTACTTCAGTGGTAATTTTGCTAATGTAAATATCACTATAATGTGTTTAGTAATGTCATAACTCTGTCAAGTTGATGGTCTCTTAAAAATTGCTGATGATAACAGTATAAGATGAGGGGTGTATAGTTATGAAAGATCCTAACATGATTGTATATCTTTTTATTTAAGTACAGAGTATACTCATATTGTTCCTATCACCAGTATTTTTTTTAATGACATAGCACAAAGAACTGTATTGTGGTAGAGAGACTATGAGAAGGTAAATTTATGGTTAGCTTCCAGATCTGCTCTAGAGTTTATTACCATCTGGTCTCTTTGGAGACTATTATAATTATTCATGGGAATGTTTTCAACACACAAAAAAGCATGATTTGTGTATTGGCAGAAAGTAAAAAAATACCAGTGGTTTAAACCATATGTAGTTTTCTTGGAGTTAGGCAAGGGAAATGAACTGAAGAACTAATTGAGAATCATCAGTAGTGATGTGGTTTGTCTCAGTTTTGTCAGAATTTATTAATAATGAACAAAATATTGCAGAACAAGAAAAGCTAATGGTATTATAAATACATTAATAACTCCATGTGGCCTGTTACTTTACCTTCATTTTAATCCATGAAATATAAGATGGCCTCAGATAATCTTGGTGTAAATCTCAGGAACAAAATGAGGAATATATACCAAATTTTGAGAACTTTTAAAAATGAAAACAAAAACATTCATGTTAAAATAATTTTGGAGTTGAACACTGCAACAATGCCTCTATGAAAGGTATTTGTTATGAATTTGATTACAAACATTATTTTAAATAGTTTTACATGTCATGGACTAGTTTAAAATTTTTCTGAAGCTTGAGTTGATTTAATAGTAAAAGATAAAAACAAATACCTTTTCGCTTTTCCATTCTAAGAGTTGGAGAAGTCTATAAAAAAATGAGATAACAAATCAAAAAATAGGAATCATCTATTTTTATTCAGCTGCTCTAAAACAAAAATGCCTGGTGGGCTGGGAATATACCGGAAATTTAAATTTGTGATTGAGAATAAGAAACGCATTTGTGGTTTAAAAAAGAAATACCAGCATGTCACATTAAAGTTATGATATCCACGGTATTGTGCAGTTAGCAGGAAAATGTATTACATCAGGGGGTATGTTGCACTTTAGAGAGCTAGTGTGGGGCTGCTGAATGAAGAGAGTGACTCCATAGAAGGCATGAACATTAATAATCCAGTCAGAGAGGAAGAATTTTGCTGTCTCTCATGTAACATAAAACAGATGTTACATTCTATTAAAAACCTTCTTAAGTAAAATGAATGTTTAGATCACTGGTCAATTGGAGAAACATGAACAATGCAATTTAATGATTTTAAAATTTATTCTGTTTGTCAGTTAATATTGGTGGTAGGGAGGGTGAAGGGAAGCTTGCCAAATGTTATTGTATTTTGGATGTCTTAATTTAGAAAGTTGAAAGGCAACAGTAAACTATATTACTATTTTATTTATTTTGTTTTGCAAATTTAAGCTATTTCTTTCTCAAGAGTTGTAAAAACAAGAGATTTAGAAACTGAGTCCAGATTCAGTAAGCTTGAATAGGTGGTTTAAATATAGCTAAAAGTATCATCAGTTAACTTTAAATGAATGTTGGCAGTTGAAAGTAGACGTACAGAAAGGGCTACATGGCCATGTTAACACACGCCCTAATTATCTTTTCAGATTTACTGTTTTTTCAGTATTTTTTTCCATTAGAAAATTTTAGGTATAATTTACGTACAGTTTAATTGACTTTTTAATGCACAGTTTGATAACATAATAACACATGCACACAGTCATGTAACCACTGCCAGAAATAAGATATAGAATAGTTCCATCTCCATAGAATTTCCCCATGCCCTTTTGTAGTCAACCCCTCTCCCACCTCAGCTCCTGGCAACTACTCTGTTTTTGTTGGTAGAGAGAGTGTTCCTTGGTTGGTGTGCCAAGGCTAAGGCTCTAACTGCTCTTTTTCCTGGGAGATTTTTGAGCATTGTTTATACAGCTGGTGGACTTAAGATATGAGGTAACTGACTTCATTACTGTTTGCTATAAAATTGGTGGCTTCCCCAAGCTTGATGTTCCTCACCTGCCGATGCAAACCCATTGCATACATAGCATCTATTTGAACCATATCATCTCACCTCCATAGGATATGGGGGAAGGGTAATTGGTGCAAATATGCTTGTATTCTTATACTTTGCCATGAGTAATAAAGTCTTTTGTGTTTGACCCAGGAATCTTACGCCTTCATCTATGAATTTAGTAACTAACTTTTTTTAGCCTTTTAAACAGGGTAAAATCAAATCCCATATCTTATATTTTTCTTTCCCTATGGTTCTACCTTTCTCATTGTTTCATGTTGCGGAACCTAGCTCCTGGCCAAAAACTTTCATGTCATTTTTCAGGCCCAATTAGAGGCATTTACAAAGGTTTTACGTAGCCAGTTTTAGTGGGAAAGCCTGTCGCAAAGCCAGCACACTGCAGTTTCTGAAGGCAGTTTTGGTCAAGGACTCATCCCCCACTGGCCAGCTGTGTTCTTATGTATATCTGCATTCCTAGCCCGTGCATCTTCATTGGGGGCCCTCTTTATCGGGGGGGCCTTTCAGAGAGGCCAGCCTCAGATGCCTCTGTCAACAGCTTCTTACTGGGGAAGTGAGGGCGATTTTCAAGACCCTTTTCTCTGCTGGAACGTGGTACTCAGGACTCTTCCCCTCCTAGTTCTTCCATCTCTACCTTCCATGGGACTCAAGGTTATAAAATTGCAAGCGCTTTTTACTGGCATCTCCCTGGACAAAGAAACAACTCCCGCATCCGTGCTGATACACCTGATCCTTGGCCAGTATGCTGGTCCTTGAGGGAAAATGGAAGTGGAAAGCTGGTACTTCCTCTGGTTTAGCTTCTTATTATATCATAGTAAGTGATACATTTTGTCTTGTCTAAATGGACTCCCACAGAATCTGGCAGCTCACCTCTCTGTCCAGCTCATTGGAGTTCTTGACGTAAATGAATGGAATCATACAGTGTATAGCTTTTGAATCTGACTTCCTTCAGTTGGCATAAGTGCCTCTGAGACTCATCCATTTTTTTGTGTATCACTAGTTTATTTCTTTTACAGCTGACTAGTATTCCATTATATAGATGTACTGCAGCTTCTATATTCATCCCCAGTAGAGGAATATTTGGAATGTTTTCATTTTTGGCGATTATGAATAAAGCTGCTATAAAATACATTTTTGTGTAAGTTTTTGTGTTAACATCATGTTATTTATTTTCATTATTACTGAGTTTTGAGAGTTCTTTATGTATTCTGAATACACGTCTTCAGATATGTGATTTGCAAATACTTTCTCCATCTGTTTTTATCTTTTCATTTTCTGAATGGTGTCTTTCAATGACTAGAAATTCTTACCAAATTATAAGTTTGGTTTTTATCGATTATGCTTTTATGTGATAGTTAGGAACCCTTTGCCTAATCTAGGGTGAGAAAGATTTTCTCCTATATTTTCTAATAAAAAATTGTTTTACCTTTTATATTTATATTTCTGGTCCATTTTGAGTTAATATTTGTGTATTTAAGATAAGTTAGGGAACAAGGTTTCTCCTTTTCTCCCTCTTTGGCATATGGATATCCAATTGTTCTAGTCTATACCCTTTCCTGAAGTTTTTAAAAATTGTTTTACTTGCCTTTGTACTTTTCTCAAAAATCAATTATATGGCTGTATTTCTGTACTCTGTATCTGTCTCATCGATCCATGTATTTATTTTTTTCTCCAATACTGTGCTATACTGATTACTACAGTTTCATAAGAATTCTTGATGTGTTTGGGATTTTTTGGTTTTGGTCTCTATAATCATGTTGAAATGAGTCTGGAAGTTGAAATTATTAGACTTTACAGGTTGAAAATGTCTTATATTTATAGTTATATAAATTTCACTTGTTGGATTTTGATATAATATACATGTTAGAAAATGTTTTTCAGTATGCCGAGGAAAGGGCTGTTAACTTAGTTGAAGGGGATTCTGAAATAATAGGACTAGTTGGGGCGCCTCAGTGGCTCAGTTGGTTAAGCGACTGCCTTCGGCTCAGGTCATGATCCCGGAGACCTGGGATCGAGTCCCGCATCGGGCTGCCTGCTCAGCAGGCAGTCTGCTTCTCCCTCTCTCACTCCCCCTGCTTGTGTTCCCCTCTCTGGCTGTGTTTCTCTCTGTCAAATAAATAAAAAATCTTTAAAAAAATAATAATAGGACTAATTAATAAGAAAAAGTAAATAGTGAAAGGAAAGCTTATACATCTTTTCATCACTTTTTGTTTTAATATTTTTAAAGGAGCCTTATTTTGTTTGGTGAGTGGTGTGATATTTATAGGTTTTTCCAGCAACATAACCTTGGACACAGGTTTTTAGAACAAATGGTCTATATGAGAGATACAGGTAACACTGACTGGGGTAGCAGGGAGGTGATTCAGGAAAGACAGCGCAACTAGTAACAAGTAATTAAGCCAGATACCATGAGAGGTTGCTGGAGCTTTACCTTTGTGGAAGTTTTGAGAAAAATCAGTGTCAAAATTGCTTTTCAGAATGAACCGACAGAAGTGTGAACGTTATTTCCTTTTAATGGTTGTAGAGTGCCATCCAGAGAATTGTTCATCTGCCTAGTGCTCAGGTGGTCATAGCAGCTTTCACCAGTTCTGGAGAAAAGCTTTTAGACATAAACAGGAAGATACAAGCTGTTAGAAGTAACCAGAGCAAGGGAAAATGGGTAGGTCCAAAGGACAGGGGAGGGTCATTGATGGCATTTGATGCATACACTTATGATTTTAAGTGCCCTTCCTGGATTATTATAGTAAATAACTTGAATCACATCATCCCTGTAATGATATTTTCTAGATAAACTAGATTAAATTTTCTACCCTTATACTTGTCTTTTTTTATTTGTATAGCTTCATTAACTTTTTGTATATTTATCCCTGTTGTCATACTATTTAATACCTAGAAGAGCTTCCTAGCTGCACATTGAGAAATATTATTGTATATTCCCTCTTCAGATCATATATTTTAAAATGTTAAATGATGAGGATATATAAAATGGCAGATAAGCATATAAAATATTTTCAATATCTTTAGCCATCAGAGAAGTACAAATTAAAACTTTACAAAATCCCTGCCTATATATTTGAATAGCTAAACATTAAAAATGCTGACAGTAACAGGTGCTGGTGAGAATGTGGAATGACTGAATCTCTCATACCCTACTGGTGGGAATGTAAAATGACATAGCCACTCGGAGAAACAGTTTGGCATTTCTTATAAAATTAAATATACATTCCATATGACTCAGAATTCTTGAGTACTTATCATAGAGAAATGAAAACTTATGTTCACACAAAAATGTGATAACACAAATATTTATAGCAGCTTTATTTGTAATTGCTCCAGTTTAGAAATAATCCAGATAACCTTCAGCAGGTGAATGGACAAACCGATATATCTGTGCAATAGAATACTACTCAGCTTTAAAAAAGAGTAACATTGATACAACAATTTGCATGGATATCAAGGGGATCACACTAAGTTAAAAAAAAAATGATCTGAAAGGTTGCATTCTGTGTGATTCAAAGATACAATATTCTTGAAATTTAAAACATACAGATGTAGTTTTAGAAAACAGAACAGTGGTTGCCAGAGGGTAGGAATGAAGGAGAAAGGAGAATAGTGTGAATATAAAGTTGTTGCATGAAGGGTCTTCTTGGTGGTGTTGGAGCAGTTCTATATATTGACTGGTGATGGTGGTTTCACAAATCCATACAGCTGATGAGATCTCATAGACTGTAAATATACTCACACAAGCAAGAGTACATATAAAATATAGTGAAATCTGAATGGATTTAGTAATTTACTACTGTACCTATGTCAGGTTCCTGGATTTGAAAATGGACCATGGTCGGGCGTCTGGGTGGCTCAGTGGGTTAAAGCCTCTGCCTTCAGGGGCACCTGGGTGGCTCAGTTGGTTAAGCAACTGTCTTCGGCTCAGGTCATGGTCCCGGAGACCCGGGATCAAGCCCCACTTCGGGCTCCCTGCTCGGCAGGAAGCCTGCTTCTCCCTCTCTCACTCCCCCTGCTTGTGTTCCCTCTCTGGCTGTGTTTCTCTCTGTCAAATAAATAAAAATCTTTTAAAAAAATGTTAAAAAAAAAAAAAAAGCCTCTGCCTTCAGCTCAGGTCATGATCTCAGGGTCCTGAGATCGAGGTCCATATCTGGCTCTCTGCTCAGCAGGGAGCCTGCTTCCTCTTCTCTCCCTGCCTGCCTCTCTGCCTACTTGTGATCTCTCTCTGTCAAATAAATAAATAAAATCTTAAAAAAAAAAAAAAAAGAAAAAGAAAATGGACCATGGTCATGTAATATGTTATCATTAGAGCAGGCTGGGAGAAGGTGACATGGGAGCCCTCTGGACTATTTTTACAATTTGTTGTGAGTTTAAAATTAGTATATATATAGTCATTGAGTAAGTCCCATTTATTCACATAATTTGCATCTTATATCTAGGCTAATTCTCTCTCTATGACAGAATAATCCCACAATGTGTATCTTTTAAATTTTTTTCCAGTACAAAGGAAGGGCTTAAAAGACTATAGAACTAATTGCATGAAAATAAATTTTGTGTATTATTTTTCCTTTGTCTATTTTTTACCTTCTTCACAAAATTCCAGGGTTGCAAATATAAAGAAAATAGTTTTATTTTCAAAATGATCTACTTTATAGGCAAAACTAGAGGGTCCTCATGATTTCTTCAGAATTCTATGCTGTGAATTGAAACTTTTAGTTGTCACCTATCTCATTGGCATAAACATAAAACCTCCTCTGCCTATAAAAATTATTTTCCTTCCTTTGACCAATTTGTACCCATTTAATGTGTCTCAAGCTTAAACATCCTTTTCTCCTGGAGTTCTTACCTTTGATACTCCTTGTTTAGTGCCATTCGTATGCTCTCATACCAAGCTGCATTCATTTTTACAGATGTACAAAATGACCAAATAATAGGCAAGTTAATCGCCCAGCTGAAAAAGTGACATTTGGTGTAGAACTTCAGAATACATCCTAATCTTAAATGTACAAATAAATTATTCAAAACATGAGCCCACCCAACCCATTCTAGTGATATTTAACAGAGATATATTTGTAAGGGGTGGAAGAAGAATCACTCCCTGGGTGCAAGATCAGTTGCTGTTCATTTTATTCACCTGAAGATAAATCACTTTCACAGATTTTGCAGACTTCTCCTTTCCCTGAAAAACTGATTTATTAAAGTGGAGATTTCTTTATTATATCAATGCTGGCTTACTTTTCCCTTTATAATACTTCTATATTGAAGGAAGCCAGAGGCCAATAGTAGTCTTGTCCGTTCTGCTCTTTATTTCATTGTTATTTTAAAACCCGTTGGTGAAATTCATTTCCATTTTGAAGGGACATTTTTCTCCTACATGTGAATGAATTTTAAATATTTGAGCTGATATGAATGTATTCTATTACTATAAATTGTCTTTAATTTGATTTTAAAAATACCTACTGCTTTATATTCATTTGGCATAATTTTAGGATTTATTGTATTGATGAGAAAAATAGTGTTTTGGGGTAAGTGTGAGGGGAAGGAAAAATTGTAGAATACTGGTTAAGAATCTAAAGAAATGTTTTCAGTGTTTCACCATGTATGTACATTTTGCATTGTTTAAATTATATGAGAAAAACTCACTTGTTTCCCTTATTCCCACACAGTCTTTGACAGTTTGAGTAATGTGACAGTTTTCATTTCTGCACCTAGTGACTTTTCATTCTTGAAATATTTTCTGAACCAGATTTCAGACCATATACTCTGATTTCTTGTTTGGGAACTCTTAATGTTACTATTCAAAACAGTAAGCAATAGATGTTTTGTGAAAATGAGGGGTAGTACTATTTGCTTTAATAGAATGAATAGAAATTTGCACTCTTCTGGGAATTTTAGGATATGTATTTTAAATGTATATATATCCTCTGGGCATATAGAGTGACAGATGAGGGGATCAGAACAGAGTGAAGAAATAAACATGAATAGAAATGGAAATTCAGTAAAAGTATATAAAAACTGGCAACCAGTGTAGGAACACTAAGGAATTGGTATTTGGGGAAAATGATTTTCCACTCAATGTGCTTTCTTACTATTTTAATCATTTTTGTAACATGCTGTGGGTTACCAATTTAAAAAAATACATAATTTTGAAAAGTTAAAATGGCTAGCATGTTCATACAGTGGCAGTTTGTTTAATCAGTAATTATTGTCAATTTGCAGAATGTAATTACTTTCAAATACTTGTAAAGTGAACACCACGAACTTCTTCCCTAACAGATATTTCTTAGTGATTGTTAAGATTAACTCTTGGTCATTCAGTAGGTCCTATTTATCACATGCTTTGCATCTTATATCCAAGCTAATTCAGATATGTACTCTCATCCTTTATGTCCCAGAGATTTAGAGCGAGACAAATTTTATGCCTGCCCTTACTCATGAACGTTCGTCCTCATCTTCTTGTGCTATATATAACCTTGTGACAGCAAAAGTTAGTTTCCTACTTACAGTTGTATTTCTTCTCCTTGGTAGTGTACTACCAAGGTGTATTCAGTGATGTCCTGGATTTGTTTCTTTCACATTTAAATTAATTTTTACTGTGATATCACCAAAATTTCTTAAACTTGCCATAGCCTACATTCAACGGATTTTTATAATCATTACCCTTTTTTCTTGTTCTCTCTGTTTTTGTTCGTTTATTTTCTTTTGCTTTCTACTTATGGCTTCTTCAAAGTTTTTTGTTTGGACGTCCTCAATCCAAAATCCACCATGTGTTGGCTCTCATGTATTTGCTTACATAATACAAGTAACTATTCTTGGAGTTTTGTGTATTTATTTGGCTGTCATTGTATTGAAAATTGTTTTGACAGTTGTTCATTTATGAATTTTCTTAGTGCAGAAATATGCATTGCAAGAGCAGCATGCTCTGGCTTGTGCTATTGTGGATAATTGTTGGCTATATGTATATTTTCAAATGCTCAAAGATTTTAAAAATGTAAAGCATATACTTAGCACAAATGTCATCATTCCTTGGTAACTTCTATAAACTCCCTTCCCCTTAAGGAAATTAAGCTGCTGTTTTGGTTAGCCAAAAGAGTTTCTAACATAGATCTTTCATAAAAGTCAAGTGGTGTGACACGGACTTTCAGAACTAGGGAATACTCTCTGCTTCTTGCCATTTTGGCTTTTGAAAGGTTTCATAGAAACAGTTCACTTTCAGATACTGGGAGAAACTTGTATACCTTTTTCTGTCATTTTACTTTCAATCTATTTGTGAATTTTAATCTAAAGTATGTCTTCTGTAGATATACATATATGTCTTTATTTTTAAGATTTATTTATTATTTGAGAGAGAGGGAGGGAATGTGGGTGCAAGCAGGGGAAGGACAAAGAGAAAGAGGGAGAGAGAGAATCTCAAGCGGACTCCCTACTCAACATAGAGCCCGACCTAGGGCCGATCCCTCGACCCTGGGACCATCACCCAAAACAGAACAAGAGTCAGATGCTCAATCTACTGAGCCACCTAGGCATCCCCATACATTTCTTTTAGATATGATTATCATAACTCTTGATATGACAGTGTGAAATTTATCCCTTTATATTATTTGCATGGAGTCAGTTTGCTCTTTCATAAAACATCTACGGTGTATATAAAACACAGCTTTTTACTAAGGTCTTTGAGAAAAACATTTGGATAAGCTTAAGTTTCATTGCATTTAAAATTTTCTGTTATTGAATATGTCAAAAGTTCTTGTTTCTTCCCCATATTTTCATGCCATGGTGCAGATCACAAAAACAAATAAAAATAGTTATTTGGAGTTTCATGAATACTAGATTTTAGTCTTATTAAGTAGTAGTATGTTGTATAAGGTTATCTGCTGTCACTGAGATACAAGTATTAAATATAACACTTTAGTTAAATTTATGTGCCATTGCATTTTTTTCTGATAGATTAAATTTTTGTATTGGAAGTTCATTGCCATTTAGAACTGTATGCCACTAATGATATTGATAAGTGATTTACAGTTACAGTAAAATGTAATTAAAATATGGGTGGGCCTCATCTATCATTGATTAATTAGCTTATAATTAATGTAAAGTAGTCTAAATTTTTATTGATTTTCAGTTTCTAATCAATCTGACTTGGAAAAGTATTTTTTATATTTTGGTTTTTTGCCTTAAAAAAATCTTTTAGGGGCGCCTGGGTGGCTCAGTTGGTTGGGCGACTGCCTTCGGCTCAGGTCATGATCCCGGAGACCCGGGATCGAGTCCCACATCGGGCTCCCTGCTGGGCGGGAGGCCTGCTTCTGCCTCTCTCACTCCCCCTGCTTGTGTTTCCTCTCTGGCTGTGTTTCTGTCAAATAAATAAAATCTTAAAAAAAAATTTCTTTAAAAAAAAAATCTCTTAAATGTGGAAAGAAAACACTAAAATTAATTCAAATGCAAAGTTGAAAATATTCCACAATGTAAAAAAAAAAAAAATCTTGTTTTTGAAATGTTTAGTTTATTTGATTTTGTGTATAAAACTTCCTTAGGGATTTAGAAAATGCTTCTCTGAATGAAAAAAAGGCATAGAATAGAAATAAAGCTTTAAAAATGCTCTAAATACTTTTGCATTAAAAAAAGGTTTTCATTTTTTAAAAAAGCATCACTTAAAAACAGTGCTTACAATATGTATTTGACAAATTGGTGTATGGATGATAATATAAGTAACTAAATCTGGCTTTACTCAGTCTCTACTCATTATTACTATTGAATAAGAAGTTTTAAATGGGAATAGGCAAAAGTGAACTCATCATTCCCCTGAGCATCTGGAACAAGTTCCTGCCAGAGACAAGATAGTAATTTTTATCGTTTTTATCAGTGTAGTAAACCTTATGTTGCCCTGAAGTGAATCATACGCACAGACTCATTGACTCTTACAGAAAGATTCCAGTGTTTGTGATTTCTTTTGCTGGAAAAATTGCGTGTCTTTGACTCCTACACAATTCCTTTATAAATAATAATTTCCCCATGACACAGATCCTTCAGCCTTAACATTTTTTTGATATTTATCCATGAAGTCCTTGAATATCATATTATTGTTATTAAACCATTGTTTTTGAATGAATATTACCTCTGAATATTGGTAATGTAAAAACGTGAAGTTCCCTTCCAACTTTCTTGTGGCTCTTTAGAGGAAGACATTTTTTTTATAGTCTTAAGAAAAACTTTGTAAACCTCTTGAGTGATAGAAACAGTCATGACAGTGGCAGGTATGGAGGGAGCTCACAAGACAGAAGGTCGTCTCCATGCTCTGCCATCGGTAGGTAAGTGATCTTGGGGAAGTGCTTCAGCTTCTTAAATCTAGTCACTGATTATTTCAGTCTTGATTACTGAGGCTCATTATGGTTCCAAAATGTCCTGGCATCTCTCCATATTTAATTATATATATTTTTTAATCTAAGTAAAAAACCCATATTGGATTCAAAGGGAAAGTTCTATTAGCACTTAAATTAAATTTGAGTTGCTAGATATCTTACTGCTTCTCACTTTTCACTCACAGCTTCCACTGTGTGTGATGATTATTTAAGCCATATGCACTTAATGCATGAAGTCTAAGCAAAGGACTGTGGTCAATCACCAGAACTTCATTATAATTATTTATTCACTCTGTGGATTTGGTTATACTGTGGCCACATTTTTTTCTAATTTCATACGCGTATCTTGAGAGGTTGTCACTTGGCCAAGCTCATGTGACTAGATACTGTGATAAGTAAAGCTAAGTGTTCAAGCCCAGTTTTCCTGACTAAATTACTTCCTGAAAGTTAAACCACCTAGTTGCTTTTTCATCATTTCACTTTTTAGAATTATTAACAAAGTGTATATGTGTCAGCTTTTTAAAAACTTCTCTGTCACTTGGAGGAATAATAAAAAGACCCAAGAAGGAAGGAAAACATCTTAGATAATATATAAAGTATGCTTAGTCCTATGCAATCAAGAGTTAATGATACAATGTTTGTGGGCTAGGCTTAATTTTGTTATAAGTCCCTTCAGGGTAGTGGTTATTTAATATGGCTTTTATCTTCTTTAATGCTTAGTATATTGCTAGAGATGTGGAGTGTGGGGCCAGATGAGTTGGGAAAGATTTAGGGATAACATTTTCAGAAGCTGAACAGAAAAACATACTGTCCTTACAGGGTTTTTTAATATTCAAATTTTTCATTAAGGTATTTAGCTCTTCTCACTCAGGACCATCAAATGTTTTTTTCTGTTACAACTTAGTCAATTCCTTCTATATTGTCTTCAGTACAGATTGGACAGTGGGTCCCTGTTCTTTCTAATTTTCATTATGTTTAAAACTAAGGTTTCCTCAATTTTATTTTCTTAACAGTTATTTGTTGGTAAATATTAGGTACTATTTATAAATTCCCAATTTTTGGTTTATAGAACTACTCATTTATCTTATCATAAAACTAAATACATATGTCTGCCAGTCCACATTGAGAAGGGCAGTTTACATCACTTCTAAGGATGCCTGTGTATATATTTAACTGAAATTTTTCATTAAATAATTTCTACTCCGTAGTACCTTACAAGGCACTTTGGTTTTTCATTATGTTCTATTAGATATAAAAATGATGGTTGTGACCCATTACAGTTATCATCCTCCATTAATGCATCACATAGTACTGCTTGAAAATCACTGAGAGATGTTGATTAGTATAATCGGAAGAGTCTTTTCCATCTTGTTCTCTTGGTAGATATTATTGGGTTATTTTATAAAATGCTCTCATAAGGATGGTTTGTATCTTGTTACAAATGTTAGGGTTTTCCTATTTTTTAAATTTTATATAAGGTGAATCAAGAACCCTACTGTTCAGTACATCTTTAGCAAGCCTATTTCAAGTCTTTCTTTCAAAAAACAAAAAAGAAAGAAAGAAAGAAAAAATATATTATTCGTTCGTCAGAGAGAGAGAAAGCACACACAAGCAGGGGGAGCAGCCAGCTGAGGGTGAAGTAGGCTCCCCGCTGAGCAAGCAGCCCAAGGTGTGACTCAATCCCAGAACCCTGGCATCATAACCTGAGAAGAAGGCAGACGTTTAACCGAGTGAGCCACCCAGTCGTCCCCTGTTTTCAGGTCTTTCTGTCTCAAATAGTTATTCTATACGTTGGTCCCTTCATTAGGCACCTTCCATCTAAACCTTGTAATACTTCAATATAACTTCATTACCTCTGTTACTCTCCCCATTTAGAGAAGGAAAACTGAGTTTTGGGATAGTTCAAAGATTTTTCACACACTTGAACAGTCTCTAAGCAAAGGCATTTACATTGCCAAGTGTTTTGTATAAGGAGAAATTCCTGGATATCAAAGTAGTAGCATGTCCCTCCTTGGAGACATCCCAAAATTAAAAATAAAAAACCTCACCTTTCCCTTCCTATAGGAGTTTTGCTTGTGTACTAGATTAATGGGCAATCTTTCTTTCTG
This sequence comes from Spilogale gracilis, assembly GCA_004023965.1. Classification (NCBI taxonomy): domain Eukaryota; kingdom Metazoa; phylum Chordata; class Mammalia; order Carnivora; family Mephitidae; genus Spilogale; species Spilogale gracilis. Next base: position 19,513 of record PITA01012176.1, read on the forward strand.
GAGCAGAGTAGGAACCTTTAGAAGATCAGAGTTTCTTAGTTTTAGGGTTGCTCTCCTGTGCTGTTCTCTGCTGCACATGCCAGTAATATCCAGCCTTCACTGCATTGCCCCATGAGGATTGGAACTCAGGGAAACAGCACTAAGTTATTGCTCTGGCTGCTGTTTTTGCCATGAGCAATAAATTGTCTCTGATCCAGAGGTCTCATGTTCGTGTGTGTGTGTGTGTGTAGAGAAAAAAAGAGAAAGAAGCAGGCAGACACTGGCTAATTTGTTAATGTAAGTAGGATTAAATGTCAGACCCTTGATGGTTTCTGAATTAATACTTGTTTATAGGAAGTGCAGGGCTACATAGTTAGTAAGAAGCGGGACTGCAGTTTGGCTGTAAACATTACACAGATGGATAACGTAACTAGAAAATACAATGCTAATGACTACGATTTGGCACAAGCAGATATCATAAATATTTTGTCACATTTGAACATTTATGACCTATGACTGAATATTTTTCTTCCACCCTTATATGTTAAACTAAAAAAAGGTGGTAGGCTGAGATTGGGATATCTAGGAATAAAATTTTATTTACATGGATGAAATATATTTCATAATACATTGAAAAATAAGTATAATCACCTTTAATAATAATGCATTAAAAGAATCTACTTCACACCCAGAGAATAAAAATAATTCTAGAATTTTTTTTAAAGATTTTATTTATTTATTTGGGAGAGAGAGTGACCAAGGGCATGAGAGAGGAGAACGTCAGAGGGAGCTGGGCGCTGGGAGCCCGATGTGAGACTCGATCCCGGGACTCCAGGATCATGACCTGAGCCAAAGGCAGTGGCTTAACCAACTGAGCCACACAGGCACCCAATTCTAGAACTTTTGAAGTTAACATATTTCTCAGTAGAATTATAATGCAAACTAAATTTATTTTAATTTATCATTTATTTATTAAAAAGTTTAAAAACTAAATCTCATAATTGTGACAGATGCAAAATTAGAATATATTTATATTACTTGTGATGGAATTGCCTTGTATCCATAAAAATTGATTTCAAATGACAGGATTTATGTATTATTTGGGGTATTATTTATTAATCCTGTGTTTTAAGGAGTAACTCATAATGTAAGTTGACTTTGTGGGACATTTAAGGGAAATTGCTTTATTTAGCATTAACATAGGGTTCTATGTGATGTATAGAACAGTTGATTTAACATTAACATCTGTGTCTAATACAAACCTGTTGTCTGTTTATTTCAGATTTGTGTATATAGGAAAATATAAAATAGTTTATGCAAAAACGTATGGATTAGTTCTTTATTAATATAATTTCATATTGAAAACTCCTTCAAAAAAAAAAACAGAAAAAGCCCTTCATACCCACTTACATGTATATATAATTTGTATTATATATATTTCATAGTGGGGGATAAGAAACAGACTAAACTTTTCATTCCCAGAGGTGGAATTCTTTATCCTGTGTTTGGTTACATGAGAAAGATGAAGGTATTCTTGTTTCACATAAGCTATCATCAGTAAACACTTATTACAGATACTGTACCTCTACATATCCATTCATAAATATAGCCACACTTCCTGAGTACAGCTAGAACTCTCTGCCATGGATAATTATGAAAAAAAGTAGCAACATACATAATTTGTAATTATTGACTAGTTACTTAGACTATTCTGAATCAGTTATTCCAAATTGCATATCATGCCAGAAGAAATCAAGATAACAGAATTAAGTGATGGATAGAAACTTGCATAAAATCATGCTGTTCGTACAGAGGCAGAATAACCCAGTTTTTCAAATGAAATTGGGCCCTCAACTTTTTTCAGTTCTTTTCTTTGCTTTTAGTCAAACCTTTCTTATTTTCTTCAGAATGTACTTGAATAATTTATTCCTATCTTCAGACCCTGCCCAATCTCCTGTCCCTTTAACAGGAGACAACTTCTCAACTTCTACTAAACAATCATTTTAGCCATTAAGAAGTGTTCTCGGGGTGCCTGGGTGGCTCAGTTGGTTAAGCGACCTGCTTTCGGCTCAGGTCATGATCCTGGAGACCCCGGATCAAGCCCCATATCGGGCTTCCTGCTCAGCAGGAAGCTTGCTTATCCCTCTCTCGGTCCCTCTGCTTGTGTTCCGTTTCTATCTGTGTTTCTCTCCGTCAAATAAATGAGTAAAATCTTAAAAAAAAAAAAAAAAAAGTGTTCTCAATGGGGCACCTGGGTGGCTCAGTGGGTTAAAGCTTCTGCCTTCGGCTCTGGTCATGATCCCAGTATCCTGGGGGGAGCCTGTTTCCTCCACTCTCTCTGCCTGCCTCTCTGCTTACTTGTGATCTCTCTCTGTATCAAATAAATAAATAAAATCTTAAAAAAAAAAAAAGAAGTGTTCTCAATGTCTGAACCCTCTGTACTTAAAATGCAGTACATTATTTTTTAGTTTTTATATAAATATCCAGTATTTTTTGAAATTTTTAATATAGAACATTTCCACTTAGCAGTTCTTCATACCCTAATACATAGTTATGGAAAGAGTGTAATTTCCTTTGTTGATTAACTGTTATTGGTTAATGCTGAAGTAGTTGCTGATATGTTTTGCTGTTGCTCTCTTTTTTTAAAAAAAAATGCCATTTGCTTTCTAGTTAGTACTTTACAAACATTTACCAAGTTAATGTTTCAGTTATAAAATATATATAATTATTTTTGAAGAAAAAAGGAAAAAACTTTAAATGAAAGTCAAACCTTTTTTTCCAGAGTGAAGGTATACTGGATTACAGTCAACATTTTTTTGATATTTTCACATGTAGAGAACCAAATACAATTATGAAGTTGATATTGTGCTATGAAACTTCACAGTTTATATGTTCACGTCCTCAAATTGGAGTGTTTTAAGAAGCGTGAAGAACTTTCCAAATAAGTTTATGTATTGCTTTTCTGGTTATATTCTGTAGACTTATTAAAATAGAAGTTCTAAAAAAAAAAATAAAAATAAAAATAAAAAAAAAAATAAAATAAAATAGAAGTTCTAAATACTCTGGTTTCTCTTCAGATTGCATAAATCTTTCATCTTTTATTAAAATAGTAATTCTGCAAGAAAGGCAAGAAAAATTTGCTTTGAAAAGAATAAAAACTGCAAATGCATTTTATGCTTTGTGACACTGTGTATTATATCTAGTTGGTAAACTATAATTGTTATTATAATATGCATTCAGAAAATGTAAGCAGTAGGTAAAATGAGTGCTATTTTGTAAATATGAAGATTTAAGCATTAGTTGAAATCTAAAATAGTCAATGGATGCCTATAGCCTTTAAAGCTGGAATTTTTAAACTGTGGTTCAGGGATTATCAGTTGGAGATCCAACTCCAGTTACCTATTGGAGGTCCATAAATCCATTAAAATCGTAATTTTTTAACGTGTGGTTTTTAGGGGGAGGATACTTAACTTTTATCATATTCCCCCCAAAATTCCAAGACTTCAGAAATGGCTAAGAAGCACTGACTTAAAATCATTGATAAAGGCGACAGGGCCTATCATTATATATACAGTTCATCCTCATTATTTATAGATACTGTATTTTAAAGTTCACCTACTCATTAAAAATTTACTTACAAATCCAAAATCAGTACTCAGGGTACTTTTGCAGTCATTCACAGATGTAAACAGAGCAGGAAAAAAAAAAATCAAGTGATGTGCACATTACCATCTCAGGTAATACTTTGCCTTTCTGTTTCAGTATACTCATAAACAAGTATCCTTTGCATGGTATATTTACTGCCTGCCTTTTTTTTTTTTTTTCATTTTTGTGCTTTCCTTTGGTGATTTTGTTGTCTAAAAAGGCTACCAAGCATAGTACTGAAATGCAGTCTAGTGTTCCTAGGTGCTAGAGGGCTGTGAGGTGCCTTAGAGAAAATTTTGTTGGACATGCTGTGTTTTGGCATGAGTTTTTGGTCTTGAATTCAGTGTTAACGAATCAAATATTGATGTGTGTGTGTGTGTGTGTGTGTGTGTGTGTGTACTCATACATAGCTCTATATAGCTTTTTATATGTATGTATATAATATAAATATAAATATAATAATATCTCTCTAAAGAAAGAGACAAAAAACAAATTTATGTAGTGGTATTAACTTGTTAACAAAGAATGTAACCACGGCATTGCAGGAACCTAATCATGTATTTCCCCTAGGAACAATGGTTCTGTATTCACAAATTAGAGCCAAGAGGCTAATATCGTTGACCTTTTGAAGTGTTTTTTTTTTTTTTTAATTTAACCAGTCCCACATCAAATCACAACTTCTTGTTTACCCCATGTATTGCATTTAGAACATTAAATATGCCCAAATAATCAAGTGATCAGCAATGAGTATTCTCTTCATTTCAGGTCAGTCTTGAAAGATGATTGCCATCACTTCACTGAAGTCTTTCTGTTAAACTTAATATTCCTTGATTTACTTTTTTGTGAACACTTACTGACATTGAATCAGGCTATGCATCATTCATCTCTTAATCACTAATGTCACGTGCTTCTAACATAACCATGATAACTGCTATTGATTTAAATGGACTCATATTTGTACTTTGTAGCTCTGCCAGGATTCATTGGTCTCCTTTAGGTTTCTGCCTGAAATGTTATTACTGTTCATTATACCGTATATTGGAATATAATGCCATATTTTGCTGTAAGATTTTGGTAACCATATTTACATTGAGTTTAGTCATTATATCTGAGGGCTCACCTATTTATTAATAGATAAAGGGTTAGAAACAGATCTTTAATAATTATGAGCTATATATTTGCCTACTTGACTCCATTCAGTGAGTCAAAGTGTATTTTCCATCATTCAAAACTAAAGGAATTTGGGGCTCCCTCTTTCTCACAGTGTGTCAAATACTAGATTTATCCTCCCACCTGAAATAATTTTAAAAAGCCATATGGTGATGTCTATAGATGCATAAAAAGCATTTGACAAAATCTAACATTGATTCCTCGTAAAATCATTCTGCACACTGGGAATATTGGGGAACCTTCAGCCTTACAGATAACATCTATGAAGAACTAATAATAACATTGTATTTGTTATTGAAAGGCTGAATGCTTTCCCACTAAGGTTAAGAACAAGACAAGAAAGTCTGCTTTCACTCACTACAATGTTTACTTATATTCCAGAAAAACTGGAAGGTTTAACCATAATGCTGACATATCTATTGATAATCAGTGTATGAAAGAGATTGTTTTTTGCAAGAGTGAATTTATACATTCAATTACTTATATGTTTTAATTTTGTACAGGTATTGGCTCTCAAAGAATTTCCATTGTGTACCAATTATATATTAGAAATCATAATATATTATCCTAGAATTGAAATATTCTAATTTTTGTGGACCTTACAAAGTAGTAGTTTCTCTGAATATTAAACTTTTTTGTGTGTCTATTAATAACTTGTCATTTTTGATACTGGTTGACTCCTGGGGGCCCATATAGTGTTTACAGCTGTTAAAAGTGAACTAAATAAAGACTTAACAATTTTTTGAAGTAATGGTTGCCTGTGTTTTTTACTATATTTTTTGTTAGTCCCTCAATGATGACTTGTTATTCTTATTTAAATCCTAATACTATCTAATAAATGGGACATTTATGATAATCAGTACTTTTTATTTTAATAAAAATTCCACTCATATTTTCACATCATAGTCTCAGTCATTGTTTTTTCTTGCTCTCCTCAGAACAGTGACTTTATATTAAATCTCAGCATGATTTTTACATGTACTTCAGATCCTTTCATGCTGAGTTAGTAGGCATTTGTTGAATGCTTAATATTTCTTTATAGCATTGATTTAGAGTAAGTTTCTTGAATTTTAAAATATTTCAAATCACCGATTTTACTTTTTGGAGAAATAAAACTTTTATTATAACTCTATATTACTTCCAGTTCAAGTTAATAATAGTAGGTACTATTTGAAAAACTAGAAAAAAACTCTTGTGAAAAGACAGCCCAGCTCTAATATTCTCTTCTCAAGATAATTTAACATTTCTTCTTTGGCAGTCCTTTTTTTTTTTTTTTAATTGTGTTACTTGGGTCCAACAGAAACCAGATAAAAATGCACATTTTAATAATTTTTATATCTTTATAGTCTAAAGATGTTTAAGTGAATTTAATTGTGACTTGTATAGGTGTCTATCAAGGATCCCCAAGCTGGAAGGGTAAGGAATAATCTAACTGATGGTGGCCTGGTTTCATGGTTGTAACCCAGTAATCATCCTAATTTCAGAGTTTGTTGAACTTGGTTCTTTTTCAGCCCTACTCTATCATGTCTACATGTAATACATCATCGTCCCTTTATAGTTCTATGTGTGAAATCTGAAGTTCTGACATTCCACTGTCTGACTAACGCTTCTCATCCTTTGTAATCTTTCCTGACTTTTCTTTTACAATTTCAGTTCTTTGCATAAATTCTCGTACCCCTTGTACCTCTAAGTTTCACTGCCTTCAAATCTGTTATTCCACTGCACTTGGGTAATGCATCTGACCTCACTTAAATTTTTCTCTCAGTTTTTCTGTCTTTTTATTTTACAGTGCCTATCCACCAATTCTAGATCAGTCTAACTTACCATCTACCACTCTTTCATATGTTGGATATTGAGACTATTAGGTAAAAATCATAATAATATCATACAGGTGGGTTCTTTTACAGATTCTTGGTCTTCAAACCTTCACTTAGCTCATCCTGGAACATTTTTGAAAAATCTAGATTTCTTTCTAGAAATTCTTTTGAAAATTATTATGTCTTATGTAATTTTAAGTAAATACTTCATTATTCATCCATTTGAAGGATACTAATTTCAAAAATAGGAATACATTCTAGAAAGTTGAGGAATATAATTGATAGGTGAAAACGCTATATAGGTTGCAAATAGAAATGTGTTCTTTTATTTATTACCTGAGATGAGTAAAACAAACCGTGTCAAAGAAATTTTGCAGTAAACATACTAATTTTTGACACAGAGATGTTTTACAATATACAGGTTAAGCATTTCAAAATATGAAAGCAGTTCCATCTTTTTGATAATACTCATTATATAACATGCTGATAGTAGGATAAGCTTTGTAAAAGGTGTATGGGAATTCTCTTGTATTCTGCAACTTTTCTCTAGATGTAAAATTATTTAAAAATAAAAAGTAAAAAAACTTCATTGTTTTTAAAAATAAACTCATTATTTGGAAAAATTTTAGGAATACAGACACGTTTCAAAGGTAGTACAGAGAGTTTCCACGTAATTCTTACCTAATTTCCCCCTTGATGTTAGTTTATTAATTAAAAAATTGTTTTCAGAGTACCTTTAGTAACTGAATACATTTAGTAGCTGAATGTGTTTAGTATTCATTCAGACTCTTTAGATACAAGCTTTCCCATTGATTAACAATTTTATTACTTTTTACTTTTTCTTTTATTTTGGAAATGATTTGGCAGTTACTCCTGGTAATATAGTTTAGATAGAAACTTGATATTATTTTTATTTTATATTATAATATTTAAATTTTTCTTATTTCTTGAATTGTATATGTATTTAAAGTATTATTATTTATTAAATACCTAGAGAAATTTTAAACATTCTATTTTGGGTGACATTTGCAAATCTTTCATGCTATATTTCAATTATAAAATTCAGTTGCTGTCACTTCATCAAATTGCCAACCCTTTACTCTGAATTCTTTTTATGTAATTCTATAGAAATTAAATAAATCAAATTATTTATTCTCCTTGGGAAATTATATCACAGTGTCGTTAATCATTTAACATACTGGTTACATAAAATTCATATATAAAAACTGATATTAAAACTAAATTTCCTAAAGCATGTATATTTTTTAATTATCTAAAATTAAATTTAAAATCCATTCAATGAGTCCATCTGTGTGTAAGACATTTTTCTAGGCATTATAAGGGCATGACACATATCTGCATCTACAGTACCTTCCCTTTATTATTTCTAATCTCATAACTTATAAAGGTACAAAATTCATTAAAAGACCAAAAAGATTTTAGGTGAAAGAAAATAAACAAAGATGAAAAGAAACAAGGAAAATGTTTGCAAGATGTTTCAAAGAGGTGCCATGTCCCTAATATGCAAACAGATTCTGGGATTCTTGGCATTGTTAAGAAGAAAAGAAAAACCCAACTGAAAAGCGAATAAAAGATAGGATGAGTAATGCAGTTTATATGAGAAATATGAATTGTTCATAAGTAAATGAAAAGCTCCTCACCCTAATTAACAATAAAAAGTACAAGTTAAAATTAAAGTTATCATATTTGTGGTCATGTTATTAAAAATAAACTGATTAGAATTCAGTGTTGGGGAAGATAAAAAGCAAAGAACTCTTTATACCCTTTTATACTCTTCTGTAAGGTCCACCTTATGGTACAGCAATTTGGTAGTATTTTTACAAATTTAACATGCATATAATCTTTGACCCAATAATTCCTAGTTTAGATATCTACCTGTTAAAAATAGTTGAGTTATATGCATAATTAATATTGAAACTGTGAAGCCATATTTGTAATTTAGAAAACTGAAGATAATCTAAATGTTCAACAGCAGCAGAGAAATTACAGTCATTATGATGTATCTGTGTATGAAATACTAAGTGACCAAGATAAAAAGCTAAAGTACCATGTTTTATGAATGTCAGTTATATATTTTAAATCAGCATTAAAAAATGTATTGATCAAAGTCAATTGAGGATCATGGAGATTTTCTGCCATTTTCTGGAATTTTTATAGTTTTAGATTTTATATTTAGATTTTGATCCATTTTGAAGTATTTTTTGCTTAAATTATAAAGAATGGATTGAAGGGTTTTTTTTGTATTTTTTTTGTATTTTTTGGTATATGACCATTCAGTAAGTCTAGCATCATTTGTTGTGAAAGGTATTCTTTCTCCAACAAATTGCTTTTGCACCTTTGTCAGCTTTGTTGTCATAGTTTTAGGAGTCCTGCAATTCATCCATTCATGATCAGCTCATTTTTGACAAGGATATCAAGATAGTCCAATAAAGAAAAATGACCTTTTCAACATTTGATGCTGACAAAATGAGATATTTACATACCAAAAATTTGAGTTATATGCCTACCTCACACCATATACAAAATTTTGCTTAAGATGTTGAGCAACTGTGCTGGTGGAATTTTCAAATAGTGCAGCTGTGGATCGCTGGGGTGGCTCAGTCATTAAGTGCCTCACTCTTGATTTTGCCTTGGATCATGATCACATGGGTCGTCGGATGAGCCCCACTTGTGGCTCTGCACCCAGTAGTTAATCTGCTTGAAGATTCTCTCTTCCCTCTTTCCACTCAGACATGTACTCCCTCTTTCTCTAAAATAAATAAGTAAATCCTTAAAAAACAAAAAATAATGCAGCTGCTTTGGGATATAGTCTGGCATTTCTTCAGAAGGCTAAAGATACAGTTATTATATGACCCAGAAATTTTGGAGTCCACCCAAGAGAAATGAAAACTTGTGTACATAAAATCTTGTACACGAATGTTCATAGCAGTATTTGTCATAATAGCAGAAAAGTGAAAACAGCCTGTGCCCATAAATTTATGAATGGATAAGTAGAATGTGCATTATCCATCTAATAGAATATTGACCATAAAAAGAAATGAAGAGCTGATTCATGCCATAGTATGGAAGGATGCTGAAAACACTATGTTAAATGAAAGAAGCCATTTATAAAAGCCCATGTATTTTATGATTCCATCTCTGAAATGATCCTGAATATACATGTTTATACTGACAGAAAATGCATTAGTGGTTGCCCAGGCTTCTGGGTACAGGGGTTTGGATATAACAACTAAATTTTAAGGGGATCTTTGTTGGTGTTGAAAATATTTTAAAATTAATGTAGTGAAGCTTGAACAACTCTGAATATATACTAAATGCCATTGAATTGTACACTTTAAGTACGAATTCTATTTTGTGTGGACTGTATCCCAACAGAACTGTATATTTTAAAAAATATATCTTTTGGTCTATTTAACTCTTCTAAGTCAATATATGACTTGCTGTGGTGCATTGGTCATTTGCAAAGTTTTTGTTTGTTATGCAGATATTGCAAATGTAAAATGTCTCATTTGTCAATATCACTACCAATCTCAAGAAAATGGTCCTTTATGTATTAGAAATCTCGTGGTGGTGTTATGAATTTTACACAATTATAATTTTCAGTTGAAAGCTCAAATTTTATTATTAGCGATGTTCCTGACAGTTATTTTTTTAAGTGGCAGTCTTTTTTTTCCCTCATTTTTCAAGAAAATGTCTGCCAAATACCCATGTCTGAATAACTATCATTTATCTGTCAATCATTTTTCTCAAATGATTTTTTTTTTAATAAAAAGAGCAGTTCATGTCGAAACTCAACTGCATAAGTGCTTTTTTACCTCAGGAAACCATCGTACTTCATTCATACACAGAGAATTGAAAAGATGTGAGGGTCATTGTTTAACGACAATTCAAATCATCATTAAAAAAAATCAATGATTTTTGTTGCTTCTTCAAAAAATTCTTAAATTTAGTATCTTTTTAAAATGAGCACAAGGTTTTGATAAATTTAATGACTATTACTACAACTTGGTTCCACTGCCCTTTTTTTGTTCCTAGGTACCAACAGTTTCATATTGAAATTTGCAATATGAAAGTAAATGTCAACATAGTAAAAATGCAAATAACATCTCAATATTGTGAAAATTAAAAATTAAAGAAGCTGACTTTGTAGATAACCTGATAAGTTCTCAAGGTCTTCCAGCGATCTTCTGATCATTTTTCAGTAGCTGATTCTCCATGATTTTTCTCTATTCCTGACCTCTTTCTGGAACTACAAACCTAATTTGCAGTAATCAGTAGGTAGCTCTACATTACTATGTTTTTAATTCTGTATATTCAAACTCTGTGGTTTTTTTATTGCGCTTGCTCCTGTGTTCTTATATTATCTTTTCCTGTTAATTACATAACCATCCATCAGTCATCCAATGAGAGACATTATAGTCATACTCAACCCACACTCTCCCGCACATCCCACATTTAATCAGTCCCAAATCTTGTCCTTTTTGCCTCTAGAAAAAAAATATTTCTTACATCTGTTTCCTTCTTTCCTTTTACAATTCTTAATGTTGAGATCTTTGTTTCTTTTCTTAATACTACTTTGTTTGGTAATTGGTCTTCCTGTGACCTGCTCTGGTTTCTTCTTGTTTTTGTCAAAAACAGTGAAATGTCTTGGATTTTTACCCCACTTGCAAACTAACAAATTAGTCTTCCACAGTTTCATAGATGTTGACAGAAGACAAGAGCCCACTGTGTCAGAGACAAATGAATTTTTCTCAAAGCACAGCAGGAAGCATGAGTTTCATATTCCCATTGGTTCTGCTTATCTTCACAGTCATTCAGGGGCAATGTGAAGATTGTCCCAGGTGGAAGTTTGTTCGCACTTTATATCGCAATTGAGTAATCTTGAACTTAAGAAATCCAGTCTTTTTTATTTTTAATAGCAAACAGCCTTAAAAGATAGAGATAGAGATATCTAACTCTAGTCTATCTATACGTATTATCTATAGTCACTTTCTATCTTTTAAGGCTATTTGCTATTAAAAAAATAAAAAAGAACTAAATTTGATAAAGACCTATATAGAGACATGATAGACCCACAGAGAATTGTCTCCCAACATTTTTTAGTTAGTTTTCTGAACATTGTTGCCAAAATTATCTGCCTAAAATACTTTTATCATGTAACTCTGATTCTGGCTTACTTTTCAGTATTATGTATGACTAGTCTATCATAAAATATGCTATTATGGACCCTGTGCTTTACTAATTCCCTGAGTAAGCTTTGAACATAGTATTCCTCTGTGTTTTTACATGTTTTTCTCTCTGTGTAATTTACTTTTCTTTTATTTGTTCTCAGCCTGGTCAAATCTTCAACCTTCAGCAACCAGCTTGTCATTTTCTCTTTGACATTTTCATTACTCCCAAACTTCTTCGTGCTCTCAGAATATTTTGTGCGTGTCTCTTTTGTAATGCTTGTTGTATTTTAATTGTTTCCATGCTGCCTCTTCAGTAGACTGTGAATTCCTTAAGGTCTTATTTGAACTTGTATTCCCTCATAGAGTACTTTAGATATAATAAGAGCTTAATGGAAGTTTATTGGATTAACAAGTATATAATTCCATGGTGTGTGCCCAGTTAACATTTTTATTCTGATGATGTTATAATTGAGCTACTGATAAGATTCTCCTTGAATTATTTGCATGTAAATCTTTTTCCTGAAAGAACTCCTTACATCTTAATTGTCTGATGTTACTATGTAATTATCTGATATTACTTTGCAAAAAATATACATGATTATTATTCATTGCTATTTATTATAAGAATAGGTACAGGCAGGCTAAAGTGTGGGCCCACCAGAGATACGAATATGTCTGGGATATTGTCCTGTGATTCACCTGGCCTCACAAATTAACACTTGATATTATGATATTGTTATTACCACTTATTTATACTTGGTGGGTAGGCAGGCTCAAAGCTAATGTCTCTTAGATTCAATCAGGAGAGGCCAGAATAGCGTAAGCACCTCAGCGGTATGATAACGGCAGAGCGAGCTTCTTGAAAGACATATGGCATCCTCACTCTGAGCAGGAAATAGCATCAACACATCATTAATACAGATTTGAAAGCCAATGAAGATTGTTCTTATATTTACAAAGTGCAGCATTTTTTCTATTATAACTTTCTCAGTATTTTAAATGCTTATATTTCTTACCTAAATTAAAGGAGTATGTATATTATTGCCTGTCCGTATGGTTATTACTCTCATCTTTTTCTTTTTGATTTTTGAGAGTGCTTTTTATATTAAGGATATTGACCTCTTCCTGTGCACCCTCTATTCCCTGCCATATACGGACCCTTTTTCCTGGGTAGTGATCTTAGGTTTGTATCTGGTCACAACTATCAGTATTTTCCGTTATACTAGTTGGCTTTCATTTATAAAATCTGTGTTTTAAGGTTTTATTTTTTTTTAACATTTTATCTATTTATTTAATAGAAACACAGTTAGAGAGGGAACACAAACAGAGGGAGTGAGAGAGGGAAAAGCAAGCTACCCACCGAGCAGGGAACCCGATGCAGGGCTCGGTCCTGGGAATCATGACCTGAGCCACACAGGCGTTCTTGTTTTAAGGTTTTAAAATAAGTTGATGATTTTTCTGCATTTTTGTTTTTTTCAAGTTTTGGTTAATGGGTTAGGGGAGTTTCCCCCTCCAATGACTATGTACTTATCCTAGGTCATGTATTGAATAATTTGCTCTTTTGCCATCTCTATGAAATGTCATCTGTATCCTATACTGTATTGCCATAGGTCTGTGTTTGAATTCTGTCTTTTCTCATTGATTTCTTTCTGTATCAGTACTAAGTTGTTTTAGTTGCAGTTGCCAAATAATACATTTTAACTTTGTAGTAAATCCTTCCATCCCGGCCCTCTCCACATGATTTTTTTTTTTTTTTTTAAGTAATTTCTACAGCCAGCATGGGGCTTGAACTCAAACCCAAGAACAAGAGTCACATGTTTTACTGATTGAGCCAGCCAGGTGCCTCTCCACTATCATTATTACTCATTCTTTTCAGAATGTACTTTACTATTATACCCTCAGATGAAAGGATCATATTGATGTTTTCAAAATATCATATTGGAATTTATAGGTTCACTAGAGAGAAAATAATATCTTGTATAATACTTTTTTTTTAAAAGATTTTATTTATTTATTTGACAGAGAGAACACAGTGAGAGAGGGAACACAAGCAGGGGGAGTGAGAGAGGGAGAAGCAGGCTTCCCGCCGAGAAGGGAGCCCGATGTGGGGCTCGATCCCTGGTCTCCGGGATCATGACCTGAGCCGAAGGCAGTCGCCCAATCAACTGAGCCATCCAGGCGCCCCGAGAAAATAATATTTTTATAATAAACTTTTTAGAGTAAATTTTTTCTACATCAAAATTTTTATTTTAATTTCCCACTTTTATGTGTGTATATTGCTTTTTATTACAGCAAATTTCAAACCTACACAGAAGTAGAATAGTAGGGGAGTCTGGGTGGCTCAGTCAGTTAAATGTCCAACTCTTGATTTTAGCTCGGGTCATGATCTCAGGGTCCAGAGATTAGGGCTCTGTGCTCAGCTGGGAGTCCCCTTCACATTCTCTCTTTGCCCCTCTTCAAATAAATAAGTCAATATTTAAAAAAAACAGAATAGTTCAATGAACCCCATGTACCCATTATCTAGCTTCAATAAGTATCAGCATTTGGCCCAACTCTTCTTCTCATACGAGGTAAGTCCCAGTTCTCTTGTCATTTCACTTTTTAGTCCTCAGATTGCCTTTCCAAGAATGACACTTCATAAAAAATACTATTATCTTAAAAATATTAATTTCTTAATTGTATTTAATATCCAGTTCCAATTGAAATTTTCATAATTGTTTCAAAAAACACATTTGTGATAGATTCATTTGAATCAGGATCTAAATAACAATCAAATATTGCATTTATACTTTGTATCATTTAGTTAGTAATCCTGCTTCCCCCTTTTGTGTATTTATTTTTAAAGATTTTATATATATTTTTTGACAGACACGGGGAGAAAGGGAACACAAGCAGGGCGAGTGGGAGAGGGAGAACAGGCTTCCTGCGGAGCAGGGAGCCCAATGTGGGACTTGACTAAGGCAGACACCTAAAGACTGAGCCATCCAGGTGCCCCTAGCTTCCCCCTTTAAGATTTTTTTTTTTTTTTTTTGAGAACTGGGGTTATTTGTAAAATATCTTACTCTCTTGGTGCTTATTAGTTGCTTCATATTTTTAGTCTTTGCCCATAGTTAGAGCTAGGGGTTTGTTTAGATGCAGTTTTTGTTTCCTTAGGTGAGAATCTTAAAACTGATACACTGTTATTTTTATTATATCTCATTTGCAACACATATATCTTTTTGTTCCACTTCTAGTGATGCTAATATTGATCAATGGGCTCAGTATAGTTTCTTCTTGGAACTAGTCTATGTAGAAATTTTTCCTTGTTTTTCAAATAGGTTATTAATAGTATATGAGAAAGTTTTTAAATACGTGTTTCAGTAACTGAATATCTTACTAAACTCTTTACTATTTCTAATAATTTTTTAGTGGATCCTCTTCAGGGATCATTATAGAATAGTGGTTTAAACTTGGCTTTGTTTGTAAAATGTCTAGATTCAAATCCTGGGTTATTTATACTTTCTGTGCCTCAGTTTCTTCATCTGTAAAAGGGAGATTATCAGTGTACCTACCTCATGGTTTATAATGAAGAGTGAGTTTTTTCATAATATTGCAGGACTTAGGAATGTTGGTAAGTTTTACTTTTCTTTTGTAGATTGTGATATTGCGTTTTTATCTTTTCAGTGTTTTTAGTGTTTTGTTTAATTTTAGGATATAATTATGTTGGCCACAACACTATTAAATAATGGCAGTGATAACATGCATCCTTCAGTAATATTAATAGGTAATATTTTTGGAAGCATTTTATTCTCATTTTATTCTTATTTTAAAATAAATATGCTGTTTTAGGAATATATGATGGATAGCATATAAATAAATGTTTGATACGTTTTGATCTCTCTTTTGCTATCTCTTGATTTGTTATTAAAATACAATTCATCAAATACCTGTTGAGTATCTACTTATGTGTCAAGTGCTAGGGACTCACTGGTAAGCAAAACAAAAATTTCCTGCCTTCATGGAGCTCATATTTTAGTGGAAGGGAGAAACATAATGAATGTAATATATGAGAAAGTTAGAATAGGGGTAAAAAGTAGAAGAATGTGATATTGGGAATGTTGAAACCAAAGAGGCATTTTATAATATTAAATGGAATGTGTGGGAACAGTTTTCTTCAGAAGAGGAGATTTGAATACAGGCTTTCAAGATGAGGGAAGAGCCATCTGGCTAGCTGAGGAAATCCAGTCTAGTAGACATGTCAACAGTTGCTAAGGGAGAGCATGCTTGGCATGTTTCAGAATCCTTTAAGGAGTTGAGTTTGGTTGGAGCAGAATATGACAAGTGCAAGAGATGAGGTTAAAGAGACCGCAGGAGGTAAAGGAGAGTGACTTGATCCTGTAGAGCCTCATATATTAATGTAAGGATTTTTGCTTCTTAATGAGTGATACAGAGAGCATTGTATGATTTGAGCAAAGGAATGGCATTCACTGACTTAACATTTTAAAAGGAAAATGTCAAGGATGGAAGAAAGGAGATTAGGAAACTATTGCAACAATCCAAGCAAGGGGTTATGGTAACTTAGATGGTTGATAGCAGTGGAGTTAATGAAAGTGATTGGAAAAAAGTGGTTAAAACCTAGAAATAATTTAAGGATAGAACCAATAAGCTTATTCAAAGGACTGGATAGGGATGTGAAAAACACCTAATTCCTCTTACCTTCTCTACTTTTATATACAGTATAAAATCCTTTAATGTACAGTAGCAAAAGTGATCCCTATTTAAATTTGATAATTTTTCTTTTTTGTTTAAGACCCTTCAGTGACATCCTGTTGCACCCTGAATAAAATTTATTCTCCTTCCCATTGTCAGCAAGGTGTGCATGTTCTGAAACTTGCATATTTTTCCACATTATCTTAGCTACTCTTCAGCTCTCTCAACTGAGCTTTAGCCACACTGCTTTTCAATTTTTTGAATATGCCAACCTCTTCCTTGCCTCAGAAGATTTTGCAGTTGGTATTTCTGTTTGGAAAATTCCCCAACCCCTAAGCTCACGCTGTACCTGATTAGCTCATTTGCATATTTTATGTCTCAGTTTAAATGTCCTTAGACAGGTCTATTTAAAGTAGATACTTTTCCTTGTCCCTCTCTCTCACCCATTATCCTTCTCAGCTATTTGTTTTTTCTTCCATAGCATTTCTTACAGTTATTTTTGTTTAATGTTTTTGTTGTTTTTCATTTTGTTTTACTCTGTGTGGAATTTCCATGAGACAACAACATGTCTGACTTGTTTAATTTTGTGTTCCAGTGCCAGCCAGGTGCCTGGCCTGTAGACCCATTCAATAAATAACTTTAGAGTTGACTGACCGATGAAATTAATGAACAAATGAATAAACAATATATTTACATTATATGCTAGGGTAGCAGTCCTGGACATACACCCAAGTTAGATTTTAGTTCATTCTTGTTATTTTGATAGTGCCCTTCTTTAGTCAGCCATTGCACATTGCTTATTGTAAGGTGGTCATAAATGGTTCTTTATCACTAGAAGAATATTTCGTTATTGAAATTCATTTGGTTATTTTTTATGCAAATTCTTATATTTGAGAAGACAACTCTACTGATACAGTTATGCTACTTGTCAGGGAGATGGGGGAAAGGAAATCTGAAATAGCAGCTTCAAAGACATCCCCTACCCCCACCCTGCTTTTTCCTTATCCTAAAGGAAGAAAGAGAAAAAGAGAAATCTATGGTGTGAGTTCAGGTTTACTACCATAAGTGCTTAAGAAAGGGCCCTGTTACCATGACAACAAATGCATGAATTTCAAGAGGGGAATTTTCAGCATATGGTACTGATAAAATTGTAGCATTCCTATTCTCTTAGTATAGAATTGCTCTTTGTCAAGTTAAAAAATATATTCTGAAGACCCCCCATTAAAATTAATTTTTAAATGTCTCTCTGATATCATTTTCAAGTCACTTATTATAACTTAAAATTATACCAAAATAATATACTTTCATAATTTTGTTATGCAGAAAATTAAGCATTTGATTTAACATAAAAATTATTTTTTCAATCTATATTAGATCTTTGCTTAAACGGTAAATAAAGTGGTAAACAGCTTAATGTACTGGGAGGTTTTGACAATGGAAAACGACTTGCCACTTTATAGATTCCTTTGCCTTAAATGCTTTCTAACTCCAGTGGAGGAAGGCTGTTAAGCTTTAAGTGCTCTGTCATATTTGCAGGCTTTTATAGTAGAAGAGAACAGCAGTGAGCAATGATGATGGAAAACAATGGCAGGTAGACTTAAAACACCATAAAGCACAGACGATTGTGTGGAATGCCTTGAATTGAATCCTTTTTGGATGAAATGATCAGCCATATGTGCCACCCTTATGGACCCTGTAAGAAGAGGAGAAGAAATGTGCCCTAATGCTAACTGTGCATGAAATTGCAGTGTTAGGAGATATTGACCAGATGTTTCAATTTCAACAAATAGCTTGTTATGTGACTGAGTGAAAATATTTTTGCTGCTTTGATCATATACACCTTGAAGGAAGGGGTAATTTAATAGAGGCTGTCATAGTTCATCATTGTCAATAAACTTTGACTTGACCTTTGCCTTATGTTTTTGATGTTGCTGCTGATAGGTGTTGATGGGCAGATGTTTACTGCCTTGAGGGATTTTGCTTTTTACAACATGGATGTTAGAAATAGCAAAGGAGAAGGATTTTCCTCAATTCTTTTCTTGCTCTTTGGTTGTTAGTTGGCATGCTTCTCTGTGGATTTTGAAGAATTTCTGGGCAAATGCGTCTGAGTGAGTGACATTCTTACTTCTAAAGACCCCTGTGCTTTCTCGCTAAAGGTTTCTTTTTTTTTCTTTCTTTTTTTTTTTAAAGATTTTATTTATTTATTTGACAAAGAGAGATCACAAGTAGGCAGAGAGAGAGGAGGAAGGAGGCTCCCTGCCGAGCAGAGAGCCCAACGCGGGCCTCAATCCCAGGACCCTGAGATCATGACCTGAGCCAAAGGCAGAGGCTTAACCCACTGAGTCACCCAGGCCCCCTCTTTAAAGGTTTCTTACCCTCCTCACCTTTCTGTACTAGTTTTAATTGGCCACGATAAAGTTCTATTTGGATTTTTTCCTTAATGTATCTACCGTATAGTCTTCAGTTGTTTTCGTAGCTTGAAGTGATAGATCTTTTAGAAAATCACCAGAATTTTTTACTTTTATAGTGAAGGACAGTGATAACCAGAGAAACTAAATACTTCTACAAGGTTACGCAGTTACTCTTTTTCAAGCCAATTAGTTCTATGACTGAGATCTGATGACACTCATGCCATGATTTTCTTCACTTCCCTTTCTTTCCTCATATCTGGAGTAATGATTGAGAGTATACCTTCTGAAATCATACAGCTTGAGGTCTGCCACTGACCTACTGAATCTGCTTCCTCACCTGTGAATTGGAGTAGTATTAACTGTGTGCCTGGTGGTTAAGATTAACTGAGAGATAACTTAGTAAGTAAAAAACTAGCATAGTGGCAGACGTATGATATAGTAAGTACTCACTAATTTAGCTCTTAGTATATTGTTTTTTCTTATTCACCTTTGGCTAATTATAGTGGGTTTTTTTTAGCTAGCCTTTGGTTTAATTTGGGTTAGTTCAGTTTTCTTAAGTTGCTTAGGGAAAGTGTTTGGAATCTATGCAAAAAATCATGATATGGTTTTAGAAATTAATTTTAAACTTTAATGTACATATGGGCTAATAAAAATGTCCTTTAAACTCTACAGCAACTCTCCTTACAATCTCCTTTAATTTGAAGTTGTTTGGGGATTAGAGGAGAAAAAAATATTCCTCTCAGGTCCCTGGCTTGTTCTGAAAATTAAACTGACAAAGCATATGGACTTACTTAATATAAGTTTATGGTAGCACTGAGTCTTCATTAGAAAATGAAGACCCAAAGAAACAGTTTGACCTGTGTGTTTTTATGCAAGATTTGATGAATAGTGAGAAATTTTGTAGAAACATGATAGGTCAGAGAGTATAAGGCAAGTGTAGTAAAACTGAGGGAAATTTAGTAAGGCCTTTTTTAAAGAATCTTTTGGTCCCTTTGTCTTTGGAGATGAGGGTGTTCTTTTCTTCCAGATTATAGGGAGAGCATCTCTCACATGAAAGTTTTATGACCTGTTTCAGGGGAGAAGGGGAGGAAGGTCAGAGTGACTGTCCTACTTCTGCTGTTTTCTCACATGCCTTCATCCAGTGTGCCGTAATTTGGAGTGGTGTGTCCTGAACCCCTCAGGATATTGCCACATATTTACAGCATCAGCTTCTGAAGACATTTTCTAGACTTTCATTTTTAAGATCAGATTTTTTGAGTGCCTGGGTGGCTCAGTCAGTTAAGCATCTGCCTTCAGCTCGAATGTTTTTTTTTTAAAGATTCATTTATTTATTTGAGAGAGAAAGAGCAGGGGGAGAGTGAGAGAGAATCTTCAAGCAAGACTCAATGCTAAGCCCCATGCAGGACTGGATCCTAGCACCCTGAGATCACTACCTGAGCCAAACCAAGAGTCAGATGCCCAGCCACCAGGTCTCCCTCTATTTTTAGTATTTTGAGAAACTGTCAAACTATTTTCCACAGTAGTTGCACCAATTTACATTCTCAACATCTGTGCATAAGGGTTCGCTTTTCTTCACAACCTTGCCGACTCTTATTCCTTATCTTTTTTTTTTTTTTTAAAGATTTTATTTATTTGACAGAGAGAAATACAGCCAGAGAGGGAACACAAGCAGGGGGAGTGAGAGAGGGAGAAGCAGGCCTCCCGCCGAGCAGGGAGCCCGATGTGGGGCTCGATCCCGGGTCTCCGGGATCATGACCTGAGCCGAAGGCAGTCGCCCAACCAACTGAGCCACCCAGGCACCCCTATTCCTTGTCTTTTTAATACTAGCCCTTTCTGACCAGTGTGAGGTATTATCTCCTGTGGTTTTGATTTGCATTTCCCTGATTAGTGACATTGAGCATCTTTTCATGTGTCTCTTGGCCATCTATCTGTATGTCTTTTTGGGAAATTGTTCAGGTCCTCTGCCCATTTTCTAATCACATTGTTTGGGTTTTTGTTGTCAGGTTGTATAAGTTCTTTATGTATTTTGCATATTAATCCTTTATTGGATATATCTTTTGCAAATATATCCTGACATTCAATAGGTGTCTTCTTGTTTTGTTGATGGTTTCATTTTGTGAGCGCAGAAGCTTTTTATTTTGGCATAGACCCAGTAGCCTATTTTTCTTTTTGTTTCTCTTGCCTGAGGAGACCTATCCATAAAGATATAGCTAAGGACAATGTACAAGAAATTACTGCTCTGTAGGCCAGGACTTGCTCTTTAAGAGTCTCAACTGCAAAAAAGTGTGGGTGCACTGGTGTGTGGGCTTATCTTTTCCCCTTCCTGACCAGGAGCCACTTTGGAGTAGTGCCTGTCCTGGGAGGGCCTGCCGGCAGGATGTGATGGGACAGGAGCCACTTTGGAAGGACCAGCTCCATAGGAACACACTGGGTTGAGGGCACAAGGTGTTAGCACTATAGATGGAGAGTGTTGTGCTGGCTCCTGAGAGCCCCCAACTATCCAAGCTGAGGGGAGAGGAAGAGATGTGGTGCGTGATGGAAATCTTTTTTCAGATCCCTGTCTCTCAGGCACATATTCTAACATTAGTCATTATATGTCCTTCAAGGTGCTTTTCAGACTGCTGCTTCTATGCTATGTCCTGGGCTGAGTTCCTCAGTATACTGGCTCTTTAAGCATACAGACTCAGTTTTCTATTGCCCTCCAGCTTTCCTAGAGTTAAGGCCCACTGGTTTTCAAAGCCAGATGTATGGGGAATTGTCTTCCCAGTGTAGGTCCCCAGTACTGGGAGTGCCTGGTATGAGGTTTGGTCTGCTTGCCTTTCCATGCTTGTGATATCCCTCTCATTTGTGGCCAGTCACACAGGGGATTTGGTTACCAGCCATGTCTCCACCTCTCCTACCCTTTTTTTTTCTTAAAGATTTATTTATTTGGGGGCACCTTGGTGGCTTAGCTGGTTAAGCATCTGCCTTCGGCTCAGGTCATGATCTCAGGGTCCTGGGATCAAGCCCCACATTGGGCTCCCTGCTCAGTGAGGAGCCTGCTTCTCCCTCTCCTTCTGCCTGCCACTTCCCTGCTTGTGCGCTCTCTCTCTCTGTCAAATAAATAAATAAAATCTTCAAAAAAAAATAAAAAGAAAGATATACTTATTTGGGGGAGTAGAAGTGCAGGGGACAGAGGGAAAGGGGAAAAATCCTCAATCTCAGGACCCTGAAATCACGACCTGAGCTGAAATCGAGCCAGTCACCTATCCGACTGCACCACCCAGGTGCACCTGTCCTATCCTTTTTGGTGTAATCTTCTCTCTAAGATCCTCAGGATCTTCCTATTCCATCATCTTCCCCAAAACTCCTTAATGGTAATGTAATTTTTATATAATCCTAATTTTTGGTTAATTTTTATATAACCCTAAACTGTAAGGGTAGAAGAAGAGAGGATTATGCCTTTTCTGTTCATTCATTTATTTGATAGATACTTAAGTATATAAGGTAGGGAGGCACCTTTCTAGATGTAGAAATGTGCCCTATAGATCACAAAAGCCAGGAAAACAAGTGTGTTAAATAGGAAATTATAATTAAGTGGAATTGATACACTTTCCTATGACAAAATGAAACATAAGCATTTAGTCTAGTGTTCAAAAATAGCTTATCCAAGAAAGTGAGGCCTGTAATCTAAGCTAGAAAGAATAAGAGATAAAACATGAATGGAATGGTACTAGAACATTGCCTTCCAGGGAGTGACTACTTTTAGATGAACTTGGAGAGGCAGTTGGTGGTTCAGTCACAAAATTGTTTGAACTCTGAAAGACGTTTTTGAAAGATAACTCAAAGTATAGTGAATTACAAGGAAGGCAGGGAGTCGAATCACTATATTATACACCTGAAACTAAAACAACACTGTTAACAGGAATTACAATAAAAAATTTTAAAAATAATAAATATAAATTCACACAAAAGAACTGAAGGGAGGGGAACCTTTTGCTAATAGTCATGGAAGCTAGAGTGAGAAGAATGGGGCATGATTGCCAACAGACACCGGTTTCCTTTTTTTTTTAAAGATTGTATTTAGGGACGCCTGGGTGGCTCAGTTGGTTGGGCGACTGCCTTCAGCTCAGGGCATGATCCTGGAGACCCGGGATCGAGTCCCACATCGGGCTTCCTGCTCGGCGGGAAGCCTGCTTCTCCCTCTCTCCCTCCCCTTGCTTGTGTTCCCTCTCTGGCTGTGTTTCTCTCTGTCAAATAAATAAAATCTAAAAAAAAAAAAAAAAGATTGTATTTATTTGAGAGAGAGAGAGAATGTGCACGTGTGTGTGCACACATGAGTGGGGGGAGGGGCAGAGGAAGAAGCAGACTCTCCACTCAGCAGGGAGCTGGAGATGGGGCTCAATTCTGGGACTACAGGATCATGACCTGAGCCAAAGGCAAACACTTAACCGACTGAGCCATCCAGGGGCCCCTGGGACACAGGTTTCTTCTTGGAGAGATGAAATGTCCTGGAGTTAGTGGTGATGGTTGTAGGACCTTGTGAATATATAGGAAACAACTGAATTATACTCTTTAAAGTGGTAACTTTTATGGTATGTGAATATATTTCAGCAAAAATTTTTAAGCAAGCTTTCTGAGTATTTTAATTGAGGGAAGATGGTGGCTTGTGCTCAAGTGGTAATAATGGAGATAGAAATAGAAATGTCTAGATTTACTGGCAAAATAGGGTCATAGGCATTTGGATATTCAAATCAATAATCTGAAGGCAGCTCTAAACTAAAAATAAAGGTGAGGAGTCTCAGTGTATAAATGGGAATTTAAACTGTGGGGATAGATTAGGTCATCTCCAGGAAGAGTGTTTCGGGTGAAAAGAGCAGAGAATCCTTGGATCCAGGCCTGCAGAACACCAAGGGATAGGGAAAAACAAGGAAGTCTTCAAAAGAGAGAGAAATGTTGTTTTATCTGTTATTTACTACAATAATGTCCAACAAAAGTTTTTTTGATCATATCTCAGTGCTCTGTTATTATTTTCATCATCATAATACTATTTAACAGACACTGCTATAGGCACTTCACTTATCTTGTTTAATTCTGACAATAATTCTGTAAGAAATAAAAGCTCTGAGAGAGAATATAATTTACTGTCGCACAGCTAGATGAATTTATATATATCTGAGTCTAACATTTATGCTTTTTTTCTTACAAGACCAAAGTTTCCTAAAATTTCCTCTGAGAAATAGATGTTAACAGGTATTTAACAAGAAAAATAACTGAAGATTGTTGGGGATAATAGGACTATCACGAATCAGTTTTTGTTAATAGGACACATGCTAACAAGGGAAACCAGGGGAGCTTTGTTAGGAAAGGAGTATAACATTACTAGTTATTGAGGGAGAACAGATTATTTAATAATATTTATGAAAATTTTGTGTTTCACTGTGTCACTTGGTAGCATACCAGTCACCTGAGACAATCAGCCCTTTAAGCCATGTGATATACGCTGTTTTCCTAACCAGCTACTTCAGTTTTTATTTCCTCATAAACCTTTGCAATCTGCTTATTACTGTTGTCTCTCAGTTGACATTTAATTTCTTTTTGTTGTGGTTTACAGTTTTCCTGAAATTCCTCATTGGGTTTTCTGATATAAAATTGCTTATCTTTGGCTTATCCTGTAACTATTTTAGTATCATTATTTTAGTGTCATTCTTCATTATTCTATTATGAATTGAATTAAAGTATATAGCATTATCTCAGAAGTGACTGGCTCTTGAGCATCATTTTTCAGTTATATTGTCCTAAATACTACATTAGGTGCCAAAGAGAAAATTCATCTGGAAGGTAGTTAATATTACTAGAAATCTCTCTCTTTTTTTCCTTTTTATTAAAAAGACATTTTTTTTATTTTAGAGAGAGCATGGGCAAGTGGGGGGAGGGACAGAGGGAAAGGAAGAGAGAATCCTCAAGCAGACTCCCCGCTGAGCATGGACCCTGACACAGGCCTCAATCCAGGACCCTGAGATCATGACCTGAACCAAAACCAAGAGCTGGATGCCTAACTGACTGAGCCAACCAGCTGCCCCTAGAAGTCTTTCTATATGTTGTTAAACATCTTAATATGATCCTTAATGTGTCATTTATTCAGCACCTATTTAAGTTCCGTTGTAAATTTTATGGTTTACATAAAACCATATGTAATGAGATAAGAGGCATCATCTCTTATCTCATTCCTTTGTTCAGAAACCCTCATGTACACCCTTCTACCTACAAAATGCTGCCTCAACTTTTTTTTTAAGGATTTTAAAATTTATTTTTTAAATAATCTCTACACTGAGCATGGGGCTTGAATTCACAACATCTAGATCCAGAGTCATATGTTCTACTAACTGAGCCAACCAGGTGTCCCTGCTGCCTCACCTCTTAGCATGGCATTTAAGATCTGGCCTGGATCATCTTATAGTCTTGCCTCCCACACTGCCCTGTCTTCATATTCCTAATAGCTCCTCATTTCCCTTTTTCATTGTTTTTTGTTAACGCTATACTCTTTTATTTTTCAATCTGTGTGCTAAGGTGACTTGGATTCTATAACAAATCCACATTGGGTCAACAGGATATTTTATATTTTGTAGCAAAACAATGACACCTATCAGAAAGAAAATGAACCACTAGCTCCAGATATTTCTGTTTTAACATTAGATTGCTACATTCCTTTGGTAGTACCAGGTACTCTACAAAGCTGGGTTTTGGGTGGTAAAGAAGAAAAAAGAAAAAAAAATCAAAAACTTAAGTACTACACAAGAATCAGTGTGAAACAGGAAATGGGATTGGTGGCACTTAATCTGATTCCAAGGTTTGAGAATTTTACGGTGCATGGCATGTGCTAAATTGTTCGGAAATAAATAACTTATTAAGTTGTTTGGAATTAACTACTTAGTACTTAGAATTTCTTTTGCCTTAGGGACACCATAATAAAATTCCTAAGATAGGAAAGGAGGCATGTATTCGGTCCCTCTCTTTTCTTTCCAGCTTACAGCCATTTTTGAATATTATACCCATTGTTCATAGACAAATTGATCATGTCAGCTGTCTCTGGAAACATTTTCTGATCCTCTTAGCTGCAATTAATCTCCCTCCTGTGTCTTTTCTATTGATTTTCTGCCTTTACTATTGTTTTTAAAATTGAAATCAACTAATTCACATATTTATTTAAAGCTACCAGTTATGGCTGTAGCTTTCTTGATCTCCATTTAAGTGTACTTATAGCATAGTGTGAGCCCTTTCATTCTCTATAAAAGAGATCCAGCTATAATAAATATCATGTACTGAACTGAATTGCATGGCTTGTTAGTCTAATTCTTGAAACATCTTTATAAGATCAAAGATTATAGTTTCTACATTTTATATTTCAAGAAATTGAGGTTTAGTAAGTTTGGCTTACTTCACACTGACATACCTCCCAACCTTTGACTCTTCTCGTTCCCTTTACTGTTAATTTATAGAATCAGCTTTTTGGTATCTCCAGAAATTCTATTGAGGTACTGATTGGGGTTACAACAACTCTATGAATCAGTTTAGGGAGAATTGCTATATTAAGAATATTGCATTTAGTATAGCTAGATGCATTTAGTATAGCACTCCGTTTAGGTTTTTTTTCCCCTCTCAGCAAATTTCGTAGTGTTTTATGCATAGATCTCGTACTCATTTTCTCAAATTTTGTATAATATATTTCATTTTAATGTGATTATAAATGATAGTATTTTCTTAATTTTAATTTTCAACTATTCCTTGATAGTATGTAGAATTACATTATATTTTTGTATGTTGCTACTGAATCCTGAGACCTTGATAAACTCAGTTTTTAATCCTGAAGCATTTATGTAGGTTCCTTGTAATCTCATATATTCCTTAAACATGCACAGATTGGATGGAGTTCAGCCACAGCCTCAGGAGTTATGATTTTAGCACACTACTCTCTGAAAAAAATTTCTTTTTTCAATTTCTAGTCTCTTGACTCTCCTTGAACACTTATCTCTTTCTCCTCATTTCACTAGAATGCCTGGCTCTGTTTGCCTTCTTTCTCCCCATACCGCAGTCTGGAAATTGCCTACTGGCAGGGAGCCTACATGATGTAAGAGCCTACCTTGTTTCTTTTCTACCAGAGATCACAGTCCTGCCCTGCTTTTGTCCAGTGTCTGAAAATTCTGTGCTTGTTTCCTTCTGATTTTGTTTTCTAGTTATTCACAACATACATGTAATTCTAGACTCTCTTAGGAGAGTTAAAGATAGGTGTTTAAGAATGTGCTATACATATATAAACAAATACAAGTTGAGCAATTTGTTTTAGCTAAAAAGGAACAGCATAATAAGAGGTTATGAAAAGAGTTGAATCTCTTTTCCAGAGAATCTGAAAATGTCATGGTGTGACTGTGTCCGGGACACTGTCACTTTCATTTTCTTATCCTCTACTAGACATGCATTAAATATTTATTGATGGATGTCAGATGGTAGGAAACCAATTGGTGAGGTATTGGTAACACCTTGTCTTGGAGATAAAGTTAGAGAATTACTAAAATTGTAATAAAACTTATCAAATTAATTTACAAACTTTTAAAAAATTATTTTAAATTTATTTCAGCTTTCTGATTATAACATCTTTAATGACTCAGCTAGGTTACTAAGTGCTTTGAAGCAGTGAACCTGACTTCTGTTAGTTCTGTGTGTTTACTTTGGCCTAGTAAACTCTCACAATGGATTAACAAACTTCAATGGAAATCACCAGTCAAGAGTAAAGTGCTCATATTTTTGTCAGTGTCCCAATGTAATAATATCAGAAATAGGATTTAGCCAGTTTCCTGTTATGAAATATTCCATGATGGAATTATAACAAAACCTGCTGAATATTTCTATTATTTTTATTTTTTGTCTTATAGGTTTAAGTAATATTGACTGATAATAGAAGAGTTACAAGTTAGATTTAAGCCTGGATATCACCCCTCTTTTACCCTGTAGTTTGAACATGTAAACTTTGACTTAATTAGGTTTAACTACATCAAAATGGCTTCACTTTCACTGAATGAAGTTTCCTATTATTTTGATGGCATATTAAGTTATTTAAATAATCATACTAAAATTTGTTATTGATTTTGGTTTTCTGTTTTACCACATAAAACAGACATGGTTGATCATTTTAACCATGCTTTCTACATGAATAAAAAAAATACATATCCATTTATCCATTGATGGACACTTAGGTTGCTTCCATGTCTTAGCTATTGTAAAAAATGCTGCAATGAACAACAGGCTACAGATATCTTTTTTTATTTTCTTTTTTAAGAGAGAACATGAGCAAGAAAGAGAGAGCAAGCACAAGCTGGGGAAGAGGGAGAAGTAGGCTCCCCACTGAGCAGGGAGTCAGATGTTAGACTGGATCTCAGGACTCTGGGATCATGAACTGAGCCAAAGGCAGATGTTTAGCCAGCTGAGCCACCCAGGCTCACCCTACAGATATCTTTTTGTATTAATTGTTTTCATTTCTTTGGGGTATATTCCCAGAATAGAATTGTTAGATTGTATGGTAGTTCTATTTTTTAATTTTGTTTTTACCTTCCCTTTTTTTTTTTTTTTGTAAAGTTTCTACACCCAACATGAAGCTCAAACTCATGACTCTAGGAGATGAAGATTTGCATGGTCCACCAACTGAGCCAGCAAGGCACTCACTAGTTTTAATTTTTTGAGGAACTCCAAACTGTTTTCCAGTAGTTATTCCAATAGCATTCCAATATTCAATAGTAGTTATTCCAGTTTACATTCCCACCATTAGTGCATAAGGGTTCTCTACATCCAACATTATTGTTATCTTTTGTCTTTTTGATAATGCCCTCCCCTTTTTTTAGAGCAGGGATGGGCAGAGGGCAGAGAGAGAGAGGGAATCCTCATACCCAATGTGGGGCCCCACCTCACAATCCTGAGATCATGACTTTAGCTGAAATCAAGAGTCAGATGCTTAACCTAGTGAGCCACTCAGGTGCCCCAATAATAACCATTCTAATAGGCATGAGGTGATATCTCATGTGGTTTTAATTTACATTTCTCTAATGATTAGCAATATTGAACATCATTTCATATATCAATTGTCCAGTCATATATTTTCTTTGGAAAAATGTCTTTTCAGGTACTTTACCATTTGTTTTTCTGCTATTGAGTTTTATGGATTCTTTCTATGTTTTGGATATTTAGTCTCATCAGATATGGTTTACAGATATTTATTCCCATTCCATAGGTTGTTTTTACACTTTGTTGATGGTTTGTTTACAGTGCGGAAGATTTTCAGTTTGATATAGTCCCACTTATTTATTTTTGATATTGTTGCTTGTGCTTTAGTTGTGATTTCCAAAAAAGTTATTTCTAAGACCATGTCAAGGCGGGTTTTTTCCCCTCTGTTTTCTTTAGAGTTTTGTGCTTAAAAGCTTTTAAGCACTGAGTATGTTGTTAGCTTTGGGCTTATTATATATGGCCTTTATATTGTTGTTGAGATATGTTTTTTATGCTTAGTTTAGTGTTTTTATCATGAACAGTTGTTAAATTTTGTCAAATGCTTTTTCTGTGTCAATTAAGATGATCATATGATTTTTTTTTTCTCATTCTCTCATTTGTGTTTGTTAGATTATCATTGCATCCTGGGATAAATCCCACTTGATCATGGTAAATGATTGTTTTAATGTCGTGTTGAATTTGGCTTGTTAGTGTTTGGTTGAGAATTTTTGCATCTGTATTCATCAGGATATTGGCCTGCTGTTATTTTCCCCAAGTAGTGTCCTTATTTGGCATTTGTTTCAGGATAATACTTGTAAAGCAAATTTTAAAGTGTTCCCTCCTCTTCAGTTTTTGGAAGAGTTTGAGAGGGATTAATATTAATTTCTATTTAAATCTTTGGTAAAATTTACCATTGAGGTCATCCATCCCTGGACTTTTCTTCATTTAGAGAGTTTTTGTTACTGATTCAATCTCCTTAATAGTAATTGGTCTATTCGAATTTTGTATTTCATCCTTATTCAGTCTTGGTCAATTATATGTTTCTTTTTTTTTTTTTTTTAAGATTTTTTATTTATTTGACAGAGAGAAACACAGCCAGAGAGGGAACACAAGCAGCGGGAGTGAGAGAGGGAAAAGCAGGCTTCCCGCCGAGCAGGGAGCCCGATATGGGACTTGATCCTGGGTCTCTGGGATCATGACCTGAGCCGCAGGCAGTCGCTTAACCAGCTGAGCCACCCAGGCGCCCCTAAATTATATGTTTCTAAGAATTTTTTCATTCCTTTTATAGGTTATCCAGTTTGTTGTCATGTAATTAATTGTCCATAGTAGCCTCTTATGGTCCTTTCTATTTCTGTTGTATCAGTTGTAATGCCTCCTTTTTTTGTTTATAATTCTGATGATTTGTATTTTCTCTTTATTTTCCTCTTCCTTTGGTTGGTCTAGCTAAGGATTGTGAATTTTGCTTATCTTTTCAAAGAATCGGTCTTTAGTTTGGTTAATCTTTTCTGTTGTTTTCTGTTCTCTATTTCATTTATGTCTGCTTTAATCTGTTATTTCCTTCCTTCTTCTACCTTTGGACTGTTCTTTTCCTAGTTTCAGAAGGTATAATGTTTGATTGTTAATTTAGGATCCCTTTTGCTTATTAGCATAAGCAGTTATTAGTATAAACATCGCTGTTAGAATTGCTTTTGCTGCATTCCCCAAATTCTGGTATGTAGTTTTTCCATTTTAATTTGTCTCAAGAAAATTTTTTTGTTCCCTTTTAATTTCTTCTTTGAGTCATTAAATTTTCAGGAGAGTGTTGTTTAATTTCCATATATTTGTGAATTTTCCAGATTTGTTCTTGTACCGATTTCTGGTTTCATGCCATTGTAGTCAAAGAAGATACTAGGGGGTCGCCTGGGTGGTTCAATTGGTTAAGCGACTGCCTTTGACTCAGGTCATGATCCCGGAATCCAGGATCGAGCCCCACATCGGGCTCCCCACTCTGCCGGAAGCCTGCTTCTCCTTCTCTCACTCCCCCTGCTTGTTCCCTCTCTAGCTGTGTTTCTCTCTGTCAAATAAATAAATAAAATCTTTTAGAAAAGAAATTAAAAAAAAAAAAAGAACAAGATACTTGGTATGATTTCAGTCTTACTGAATTTACTAAGATTTGTTTTGTGGTCTAATGTCTGAACTAG
Source organism: Spilogale gracilis (assembly GCA_004023965.1). NCBI lineage: Eukaryota > Metazoa > Chordata > Mammalia > Carnivora > Mephitidae > Spilogale > Spilogale gracilis. The sequence goes on from PITA01012176.1 coordinate 50,607, forward strand.
CCTAGAAAATACACTATATGCACTTGAGAAGAATGTGTATTCTGCTGCTGTTGTATAGAATGTTCTGTGTATGTCTGTTAGGTCCATTTGTTCTATAGTTTTTTGTTTGTTTGTTTGTTTTTTAAGATTTTATTTATTTCACAGAGAGAGAGATCACAAGTAGGCAGAGAGGCAGGCAGAGAGAGAGGAGGAAGCAGGCTCCCTGCCGAGCAGGGAGCCCGATGCGGGCCTCAATCCCAGGACCCTGAGATCATGACCTGATCTGAAGGCAGAGGCTTTAACCCACTGAGGCACCCAGGCGCCCTGTTCTATAGTTTTATTCAAATACGCTGTTACCTTATTCTCATTCTCCCATTCTCTGATTCTCTACTGGAAGGTTTGGATGATTCATTGTTAAGAGTGGGGTATTAATGTCCCTGTTATTGCTTTTCATTACTCCTTTTAGTTGTGTTTCTTTCTTAAATATTTAGGTGCTAAATATGTTTATTATATATTTAAGTACATAAATATTTACAATTGTTAAACCTTATGGATGGATTAGCCCCTTTATCATTATATAATGACTTTATCTCTTTGTACCATTTTTAGTTTAATGTCTATTTTGTCTGATATTAGCATAGCTACCCCTGCTTTGTGGTGGTTACCATAGTCATGAAATGCCTTTTTCCATCCCTTCACTCTCAGTCTATATGTTTAAGGTTGAAATGGGTCTCTTGTAGGCAGCATCTTGTTGGATCTTCTTTTGTTTGTTTGTTTCAGACATTCTGTGTCCTTGCATTGAAGGATTTAATCTGTTTTAGTTTAAAATACATTATTACCCCATTCTCCCCGCCCCCCCTGCCCCAGCTTACAGTTTCAGTTACCTACAGTCAATGATGGTCTGCATGCAGATGATTCTTTTCCTGTCATATCGTCCGAACATCAGTAGTAGCATAATGCTATGTGTCGCAGTGCCTATGTTATTCACCTTAACCTCATCATCTAGGCATTTTATTATCATTTATTATCCCCAGAAGGACAAATAAAGAGCAATAAGATACTTTGAGCAAGAGAAAGCATATTCATATACTATGTTACAGTATATTGTTAAAATTTTTCTATTCTGTTATTAGTTATTATTAATCTCTTATTGTGTATAATTTATAAATTAAACTTTATAATGGATATGATGTATAGGAAAGAATCATACTATATACAGGGATCAGTACTATCAGCAATTTCTGGCATCTGCTGGGGATCTGGGAACATAACTTCTGCAGATAGGGGGAGACTACTGTAATTATCAATAGGTAAGAACTTACTGTTGCCATTTAGTTGTTTTTGATTGTTTTATAGATATGTTGTTCCTTATTTCTTACCCTGTGGTCATTTTTCATGGTTTTGTGTTTTTTGTTTTTTTAAGATTTTATTTATTTATTTGACAGAGAGAAACACAGCCAGAGAGGGAACATAAGCAGGGAGAGTGGGGGAGGGAGAAGTAGGTTTCCCGCCAAGCAGGGAGACCCATGTGGGGTTTAATCCCGCGACTCCGGTATCATAGCCTGAGCCAAAGGCAGTCACTTAACCAACTGAGCCACCCAAGTGCCCCCATTTTTCATGTTTTGATGGCTTTCAGTAACAATATACTTTGATGTTTTTATCATGGTTTTTTTTGTGTAATTGCTATGTTTTCCCCTTATGGTTACCATGAGGCTTACATAAAATATGTTAAAATTATAACATTTTAAGCTGATAACAACATACCTTCATTAGAATTCCTAAATTTTACATTTTTCTTTTCTTCACCCTCACACTTGAGTTATTGCTGTTGCAATTTGCATATTTTTATATTGCTTAATGAATTACAGGTTATTGTTTATGGTTGTTTTTTACTACATACATGGTTTTAAACTTAAACTGAAGTTCTAAGTGAATTATACACCACAATTACCATATTACAGAATTTAATTTTGATGGCATATTTACCATTACCAGGTAGTTTATTACATTCTTATATTATTATGATGTTAATTAGCATCCTTTTCACTCAAAGAACTCCATTTAGCATTTCTTATAAACTGGGTCTAATGGTAATGAACTCCCTCAGCTTTTGTTTGTTTAGGAAAGTCTTTATCCATCCATTTCTGAGGGACAGCTTTGCTGGATATAGAATTCTTGATTAATGGGTTTTTTGTTTTCATTTAATACTTTGAATGTTTCATCTCATTTTCTCCTGGCCTGTATAGTTTCTATTGAGAAATCCACCCATAATCATATGGGGGGTTTCTTGTAGATAACTTCTTTCTTTTTTATTTATTTTTATTTTTTATTTATTTATTTGACAGAGAGAGAGATGACAAGTAGGGAGAGAGGCAAGCAGAGGGAGTGAAGGAAACAGGCTCCCTGCTGAGCAGAGAGCTCGACGCGGGCCTTGATCCCAGGACCCTGAGATCATGACCTGAGCCGAAGGCAGAGGCTTTAACCCACCTAGCCATCCAGACGCCCTATAACTTCTCTCTTTTGCTGCTTTTAAAATTGTCTTTAACTTTTAACAATTTAATTGTGTCTCGGTGTAGCCCTATTCATATTCAACCTGTTTGGCCTCACGGATCTGGATATCCATTTCTATTTCTATGTTCAAGAAGTTTTCAGCCATTAATGCTTTAAATATACTTTCTGTCCTTTTTCTCTTCTTCTGCAGTTCTCATGATGTGAATATTATTTCTTTCTTTTATTTTCTTTAGAGAGGTAGGGGGAAGGGAAGGGAGAGAGGGAAAGAAAGAGAATCTTAAGCAGGCTCCATGTGATCTCCCAATCCTGAGATCATGATCTGAGCTGAAATCAAGTCGGACGCTTAACCGACTGTGCCACCCAGGCGCCCAGTTCTGTGGGGTTTTTTTACTCTTTTTCATTCTTTTTGCTCTTCTGAGTCAATAATTTCAAATGTTCTATCCTCCAATATTCTTTGGGTTTAGTTCCTTATATTAAAATATTGAAAAGTAATAAAATATGAAAGTTATTTGCATTTTTTATTGGATTATGTTACAATTTTATATTTTCTTTGATTTCTTTGTTTCTGTGTATTCAACTTTATCATTTTTTTCAAATTCAAATTGAATTGCATTTTCAAAAATGTACAATTTTAGCATTTCAGAAAGCTACTTTATGTATACTGGCACATTCAGAGGAATCTTTCTTCTGTTTCAGATCTTTATTCCTTTCGCACCCACCCTGATAGAAAAGCATTTTTCTATCATAGTTTGTTCTTTCTGTGTTTCTTTTTACAAAATAAGGAAACTTAAAATTATATATAAATTCTAAGAGTATGTGTATGTACTAAAAGGATATATGATTTTAATTCTCACTGTCTCTTAAAACATACGTGCACACTGACACACTTTGAGCTCTAGTCTTTTTTTTATGTTCAGAAAAGAATTACTCTGTATAATTACTCTATAGAAATAGATTTTATATACTGGCAATTACTCTATATAAATGGATTACTCTGTATAGCTTATCATTGTCTGATTGTTTTTAAGTTGCTGTGTGATGTTCCATTGAGGGCATTTATCAATTTATTCAAACCAGTCTTCTATGGGTGGTCATTTGGGTTGTTTCTAACATTTTGACACTACAGGTGATATCTCAATGACTACTTGTGCAAATGTTTCGTATTTGTGGATATGTATCTTCAGAACAAATCCCTAGACAGTTACTGTGTATTTACCTTATCGTTTTCTTGTTACTCTTTGTCTCTTCATCCCTTTAACTCTCAAATATACATGCAGTTCTTTTATACTTCAAATATTTGAGAATGTGGTAAGATTTTGATGTCTTTTGACTTAATATATCGGATATTTTGCTCATATGGTTTTTAGAAACAAAATAGATGACAGTTTTAGAATAGCTGATGTAAGTATTAGAAATCTCAGGAATTTGAGGTAATTATGAAAGATAATAGTTCATTGTATATTTTAAAATATACATTTTGAAAGCAATCCATTGTCAATTTAATAGCAAGGAAATTAAATTTGAGTCTACTGAAAGACTAAGAAATTAGAATTAGAATTTTAACACTGTTTTTGAATTTTTAGAACAATTAGACTTAATCATAGTTTAGATTAATTTATATACAAATTACAACAAATATGAAAATAATAGTGACCATCACAGCTAGCATATATCATTGACTATGTCCTGGATACTATGCTCAACAGTGCATATATATTAAATTCTTTAGTTTAATTCTCAACAACCTCATGAGGGGTATTTATATATTTTTCCCTTCATCGAGGAGGAAAATGAGGTTTAGAAATGTTAATTGACATACTCTTACTCATACAGGTAATAATTTGCAGGGGCAAGATTTTAACCCAGACGGTCTTCAGTATTGATTCTGGGCTTTTAATGATAATGCTACTCTACTTCTATTGGGACTTACTATTATTTTTCTGTATCAAACTAGCATTGACCTAGTGTCTATGTGAGTAAATTCTGAGTTCTTAACCCCACTATGCTCTTTTTCTAAGTAGTATAGTAAGGTTTTCTGTGGTTGTTTTGTTTGTTTGCTTTTTTTTTTTTAAAGATTTTATTTATTTATTTGACAGAGAGAAACACAGCCAGAGAGGGAACACAAGCAGGGGGAGTGAGAGAGGGAAACGCAGGCTTCCCGCTGGGTAGGGAGCCCAATGTGGGGCTCTATCCCGGGTCTCCAGGATCATGATCTGAGCCGAAGGCAGACACTTAACCAACTGAGCCACCCAGGCGGCCCTCTGTTTTTGTTATATCAAATTTGTTATCATAAGCATTAGTACAGAATTGGAATTCCATTCATCATAGCCACAGCATCTAACAAAGCATCACCTTTATGCCACCATTCTGTGTGTACCATATTTCTAAGCCATTAAAATTATTTATGTTCCTGTTTTTCAGTGGATGATTCAGCAGCCATACAAAGCAGCAACATTTTTTGGATGCATTGGGACAGACAGATTTGGAGAGATCTTGAAGAAGAAAGCTGCTGAAGCCCATGTGGATGCTTATTACTATGAGCAAAATGAGCAAACAACGGGAACTTGTGCTGTGTGCGTCACTGGTAACAACAGGTCAGTGTAACTCCAAGAGAAGGTTTGTACCACCTGGATATTTAGACAATCATAAAATCTGAATTCCAGTTTGAATTGGAATTTAGATCTCATGTTTTTAATTGCTTTAAAAAATACCCTTGTTGTACCTGCTTTTGTATTCATGAGACATGTGGAATGAAAGTTTTGAGATTATCTGTCCCAGTCTCTAATTTTTGTTATTAGGATCAGAAAAGGAAAATAAAGAAAACATTTTATTCAGTGTCTTATAGTCTCTTGCTGAAACTGGAAGGAAAAAAAATGCTCTTTTTGCCATATCCTGAGATTGGAATATTCAGCTACATAGACAGATTAATACATATATTTTGTAACATATATAAAATACTACATTATATCAAGTGTCATATGAATTAATCATGAAAGCATTTCTGGCAAATAGTCATCTATCCATATCAAACAGCTCAGTCATGGGTAGTGCACCACTTCAAAAACAATTCATTGCATTTCTATATAGTTTTACTTTTTAGATAAGTTTTCTTTCAAAAGATTTTTTTTTAATATTTTATTTATTTATTTGAGAGAGAGAGAGTGAGTGAGAGAAAGCATGAGAGGGGAGAAGGTCAGAGGGAGAAGCAGACTCCCTGGGGAGCTGGGAGCCAGATGCAAAGTTTTCTTTCTGTGAACTTGAAATCTGTGTCTCAGGACTTTCCATATGTTGGTTATATTCGTGCCTTTTGCAGCCACATGGAAGTTTTTCTTTAGTTCCTACTCTGTTGCTCATCAGCACATTCTTTTTTCTCCTTTGCAAGGGAAAACAAGTAACTTGTATTAAAATCAGCAACAATATCGCTTTCTAAATACAATTAGCTAGAAATTTTACTTTCCTTACACCTAAATTATTTAGTGTATCCTCCTCCATTCCCTGTCTCCTTCCTTGCTTTTCTCCTTTCTTATTTACTTCTTGTCTTCCTTTATTTCCTCCCTTCTCTCTCTTCCCCTTGCTCCCTTCCTCTTTCTTTCTTTGCTCATTCCTTGACCTTTAGCAGATGTATGTTAAGGACCTGACATTCTTCTGGCCAGTAGTCATTAAATAACTAAAATACAGCTTTTAAAAATAATTAAGGTACCAAAGCCATTTTTAAACCTTTCCTATAATTTTTTTGTGTATATTGGAGAACTTTATCATAAGTTTTAATAAATAAAACCATTTATTGTTCAAACATTGAAATATACTTATTTAGACCTTTTCCCTTTTCAGTTTTCCTAAAACCAGCTTTAATACATAGGTGCATTTTTCTCATTAGTGCGAAATAAGTTAAGTTTTGCTTCTGCTACCTCTCAAACTAGTATAAAATTGCTAAAATATTTTTTGGGCTAAATTGCTATATTAAAGAGTAGTTATGATAATATTAGGTCTCCCAGATGTCAAAAGCTTAATTAATATTATGGTTATAATGATCATTAACTTTAAGGTAATTTTGGAAGTCAGAAACTGGGGGGAAATTCCCACTGTCAAATTCATTATCAATTAAATTATAGAACTTAATAGATTTGGATAAATTGTTTTAGATAGGGGTGGTAACTCTTACTACCACTATCCAAAACCCAGGAATCAAAGAATTGGGATAATGCAGTATTCTTCTTAATTCATGTTCTCACTCTCCAAACTCTGAACCACATTCATTTGGTTAGTGAGAATACTTATATTTTGGAGAAGCAATGTAGTTTCCTATCAAAGAGTAGTTTTATTATCAAAGTAGAATTTAGTAACTGGCAGCAGAAGTGTTTGTTTTTTATTTTTGTATATAACCATTTCAGTCAAAATTTTGCTAAAGTCATGATTACTGACTTTTTATGAATTAGGACTAATTATTCATAACTTGGTAATATAGTAATACTTACATATAAATTTGCTGATTTGTATTTTTCTTATTAATCATTTAACTGAGCATAAATTGAATTGATACCCTTCAGTAGTCATTTGGCATATGGATGAGTAGAAATATGTTTTGGAAGAGAATCAATTTTTTTTTCCTTACCAGAGAAACCAACCATATTATAAAAATCTCAAGTGATGAAATGATGTATCCATTTTTTAACCATAACTGTTCCTTTTAATTAGAAAGTAAAAAATGGCAAGTTATTTTCTAATTTCTTAGTCAGAATGAGAAAAAATATTTTTTATTAATTTGTATTTAACATAAATAACTATTTTATTAACTTTAGTTATTGGGCCATAACAAAAATTCCTATCTGGCATGTGTAGCAAGATTTTAAATGCAGTATCCTGCTTAGATTTTTCAGCTGCAAAACTGGACTAGTTTAGGGAGTTTTCAACATAGAAACTGATTTTACTCTTTAAAATATATTGGTGTGTAAATTAATATCTCATAGTAAATAGGCCTACATTTATAGGCATGTTTTGTGAAATTAATTCCATACTTGGCTTTTAAAGCATTAGATTAAATAATCAATGCACACAGTATGTTGATACTTAAAAACTGAAGTATTTAGTTGTATATATGTGTGTATGTGTATATATCTTTTTTGCATAATTTTTTTGCATAACCATGTAGTAGTTTAATTTCTTAACTGTCTTTTAAACTATTAAAATACAGAAAATAGATAATCTTATCATTTTAAAAAGTACCAAAGGAAACATAAATTCCAGTTTCTTAAAATACTCGGTGATATTTAGAGCAAGGATTAATATATTTTTATCTCAAAGGTAACATAGAACTCTCAGAAAGTGCTCAGAACAAAATTAATTTATATTTATTAAAATCAATGTGTAACAATTTTGAAAAATTAAGAATTAAAGTGTAAAACAAAATTTTGAAAAGTATTGATAATTGTATGTAAGTATATGACAACTTTAGCTATAGTATTAAAGCCTACTTGCTTTTTGTTGTTTTAGGTCCCTTGTGGCTAATCTTGCTGCTGCCAATTGTTATAAAAAGGATAAACATCTTGATATGGAGAAAAACTGGACATTGGTAGAAAAAGCAAGAGTTTATTATATAGCAGTAAGTATCTTATTCAAATTTCTGGTACATATTTGATTACTAATTATAGTTTGTTTTCGTGGATGTACATTTTTAAGGAATTGTCTTTTACTTATCCTGCAAAGTATTTGCAGCCTATGTTAGGTTCTCTATTACAAACACAGAACAAACACATTATCATTCTAGGGTAACGTTATTTGTATTACTTAACACTCAAGGCTGCCTCTTTTTGGATTCATTATACATAGATTTTTCTTAACTAAGTATCAAATTCCATATTAAATCAAAAGATCTTAAAATCTTTTGAAATAATTCTACAAATTTACATTTTGTATTTTTAGGCTACTTATTGTGAATGATGCATGCGTTTGTGGGAAAATATTAGTAGTATAAATATGCACTGCAAACAGTTCGAGCTTATTTGCCTAAAAAATCTTAATTGCTATTTATTCCATAGTAATTACCATGACATGTTTTAATTTAATATTTCAGAAACATTGATCGTGGCAAATCTCTTAAATCTAGAAATAAGGGCAGCATGTAATTTGAATTATTAAATATTCTGACATAAAAATAATTGGTTTAAGAATTCACTTCTAAAACAAGATGGCACAAAAAATCCCCCTGAATTAATCACCCCATGAATACCTTGTTTTTATTTAATATGAGTTAAATGTGGCTGATCACAAATAAGTGGATACTTAAGAAAAATTAAAAGGAGCTCATATGCATATAATGTATAGTTTTGAAATAACAGCTGTGCCATTCACTACCTGAGCTGTGAAACAGCTGCAAAGACGTGTAAAAAATTGATTATCCAGTAGGAGCATGTTTATTGAAAGTATAATTATTTCTTTCAGTCTAGTGTTAATGTCTCCTACAGCATGTTTATGTTTGCTGCTTTAGGCTTTACAAGGTTATTATTGATTCTTCTGTATGGCAAATCCTGCCCCTTTATAATGTCAAGTAAATGCTTACATTGAGAGGCTTTTGTAGAGGAAAGTCATGTTAGCTCTTTAAACGGTATGTGAGAAAACATTTCAAAAAATAAAAAAAAATTCCTTCTTGATTATCTTCTATTTTTCTCTAAATGGTCTACTTTTTTTTAGTATCTTGGGAGCATGTTTTTATAGTGTGATTCTTTAGGGGGGATTTGTGTGCTATTTCAAACCATTGTACATTTGAAAGTCTGATTTTCTGAAAGTCTGATTTTTAAGAAAATCAGACGTGATTTCTAAGGAACATGTGGTTTAAAATTTGACATTATTTATGTTGTATTATTTATATTGACTATGAAGTATGACAATATATTATGATGGGAAATTACATTTACCAGGCAATTATATTTCTATTTAGATATGTGGCATTTGGACTCTAAATTATGAGTGGAAGAACTCCATTTGAATAGTTATGTATATCTAACATTGGCCAAACCTGGATGAATGGACTTTTTATAGGAGTATAGACCAAACTTGCAAACAACTTAGAGTGTTAACAATTATGTACTATAATGTGTCTAGCCAAGTTTGGGTAAACTGGAATTTTTATGATAGTATTAACTATTTATACAAGTCCAGTTTTATATAAAATGTAGAGTGATCATTTTGGGTCAAATTAATAAAGAAAATTAAATTATTTTTGAAACTTGTCAAAAAACAGAAACAAATATCAAAATGAATTCCAGCTGATATCTCTGAGTTGTTAGCTCTTAGTTTCTATTTCAGCCATTTCATAAAAAGTATGGTCTTTTACATTGCCAGGTAAATCAATAGTTTGTGGAGTTTGGCTGTTTTATTTATATTAGAGTCATATGGCATACCTTGAATGCTGTATATTCTACAACTATTTATTTTGCTATTAACTAAGAGCATAATTCTTACTCATTAAAATCTGTGAAATCTCTTCTGAAATGTAATAGTATTTGTACTAAGATAGTCTGCCATTATTTTATTATTTTTAACTTAGTTTAATTTTTTTAGTGTTCCAAGTTTTTATTTAAATTATTTAATTTTATTTTATTTAAATTTTATTAATTTATTAAAATTTTATTTAAATTCTAGCTAGTAACATATAGTGTAATATTAGGTGTAGAGTTATTGGTTCACCACTTACATATAACATCTCTGCATTCTTTTAAACCTTTCATTTCCTTTGAGGTCAGAACATCCCATATAGTCTTTTCTTAGCATATACTCAAACCACAAGTTTAGATTTAGTAGATAGATCAATACTTACTTCAACAGATTAGTTGGGCTCCTCCACATGGGTTCTGTAGAATCAGCAATTTTTTCACATTATCATTATAAACTACTGCGGGTTTAACAAGTTGAAATTCTGGGAGCTCTTTAATTTCAAAATTGCTTGGTCTGAGGAAGCAGCTTAGTATATCTATCTAACAAATTTCCATAATTAAGACCTCTGTCTGCATTATGTAAACCAGATCTACATACTCAGCTCTTTCCACTGTTCCATAAATTAATGATGGTCATGACCACTGAGAAAATCCAAAACTTTCACCATTTTCTCTGTCACATAACTCAGTAAATCTGCAATGCAAGAAGTCACATCAAAAACTTTGCTGATAAAAAGCTGAAATGGAATACGCATATACCAGCATTTTCTTTTGGTTAAATAAGTGTTGACATCTTCTTTTACCTTCGTGTCCTATGAAGTTTAAACCAAATTCCCAAACTCCTTGTTAGTATGTGATTAAGGATTACTGTCTATGGTGATAGCCAATTACATTTTTGAAAAAAATAAATTTCAGATACTCTTCATCTTAGCATTAGGATTTAAATATTTGCATTCTGTTCTATAACCATAATACTTACAGTCTTGTTTCTACATTTAAATGAGTTAAATGCCTAACCACCACCAATTATTTTACCCTATCTTCCCATTCCTTTATTGTTTATTTTGAATATCCCTCATTTGGGCTGCATTTTGTCATCATTTCACCCCCAAGGAAGGACTGAGTACTTCTCTCTTCTTGAGATTTTATTTACTTCTTGTTGCTTTATACAAAAATAACAATTTGTTTGATGTAATATTTTATGAAACAATGTACTACTTCATAAATATTTCTTCATTTTCTAGAAACTTTTTATGGAAAGCCTAAGCCCAGGTTGATTTTTTATTTCTGTTCTTTATTATTTCCTTATTTCTGCTTACCTGAGATTTAATTTGCTCCTCTTCTACATCTCATTTTTCATCCTCACCACCCCCACTCCTGTTCCACCTATGCTTTGTTTAAGGTGGAAGAATAATTTATTGAGTTGAGATTTTTCTACTATAGACATTTAGTGCTATAAATTTCTCTGTAAGCGTTGATTTGGCTACCTCCCACAAATTTTGATATATCATGTTTTCATTTTCATCCAGCTTGTAAAATTTTCTACTTTGACTCATGAGTTATTTAGAAACATGTTGTTTATTTTCTAAATATGGAGATTTCTCAGAGATCTTCCATTTATTACTGTTATGGATTTGTATAGTCTTCTTTGTAGTTCTATCAGATTTTTCTTCAGTGTGTTTAAAGGTATAAAATTGATTATTTGACCCACTTGTCATTTTGCAATATTTATTCCTGGTATTATACTTTGCCCCCATAACTATTTGGTCTGATACTCTGATATTAATATAGCCAATCCAACTTTTTTTTTACTATTGATATGTTGGCATATTTTTTTCTACCCTTTGCTAATCATTTGTGTCTTTATTTTTAAAGTGCATCTCTTGTAGACAACATATCATTGGATCTTATTTTTTGTCCAGCCTAAAAATATCACCTTTTATTTTTTTTTTATTTATTTATTTTTTTAAATATCACCTTTTAAATGGGGTGTTTTTACCATTTCCATTTAATGTGATTATTGATATGGTTAGATTTTACTTCATTATCTCGATATTTCTTTTCTGTTTGTCCTGTTTGTCCACTATTCTGCTTTTAAGCCCTCCTGCCTTCTTTTAGGTTAATCCAGTATTTTTATTTCCATCATTGCCTTAATATCTCCTACTATTTTTTTTGTCTTGAAATCCTTAATACTTTTTATTTTTATTTTTATTTATTTTTTTTTATTGTTGCTAAAATTTTTTTCCAGTGTTTCAAGATTCATTCCCCATTCCCCACACCCAGTGCTCCACACTTTAGGTGTCCCCAGTACCCACCACCAGGCTCTCCCATCCCTCCACCCCCCTCCCTCCTAGTCCCTCAGTTTGTTTCTGTGTTCAAAATCTCTGTTGTTTCATTTCCCTCCCTAGATTACCCTAGTTCCCATTTGCTTTCCTTCTGCCACTGTCCTCCAGTTTGCCCCTCATGCACCGCAAGTAAGTGAGACCATGCAATACTTGACTTTCTCTTCTTGGCTTATTTCACTCAGCATAATCTCTTCCAGTCCCGTCCATGTTGCTACAAAAGTTGGGTATTCATCCTTTCTGACGGAGGCATAGTATTCCATTGTCTATATGTACCACATCTTCTTTATCCATTCATCTGTTGATGGGCACCTTGGCTCTTTCCACAGTTTGGCGATTGTGGCCATTGCTGCGATGAACATTGGGGTGCATATGGCCCTTCTTTTCACTAC